>JAMKQA010037063.1:0-22694 GCA_024699735.1 Posidonia australis | reverse complement strand
TAATACTCCTAATACTATTTTGAACATTTCCTCTAGCCATGTATCCTCTCTATAGAAAGAGTGAAAATCAAACTTTGTTATCATTAATAATTTTAGCAGCTTCGCAGTTTATAATGATCAGTCCAATTTTTTCTAGGAAAGTAGACGGTATAACTAGACGCCCTTAAAATTCATTTTCCTTGACCCATACAACTTTGCGAAGTATAAAAAAAGGTCTCTTGCTAATATGATTTCTTATTTTCCTCATCTGGCTGCTGGTTTATTTAAACCCAACCCTACCTATTGTCTTGTGTTGCTACGTCAACTTCGTAGCATCATCAATTCAATCAATTTCTGTGCCGAAGCAGATTCTATTACTAGGTCTCTCTCTCAATCTAATGCGTTTACAGTTAGGAGCTGTTAGGATATTCTTAAAGATGAAGGGTTACATTCATCGCTTAAGTCCACTATTTGGCAACGTACAACTGCTGTTATGGTTAAAATTTTTGCCTGACTTGCAATTAAGGATAAGTTTTTGACTTACTTAAAAAAAGGTTAGCATGACCTATTCCATTGTGAAATTTGTGATTATCAAAAGAAATCTACCTTACATATTTTCTTTCATTATGTAACATCACAAACTCTATAAAATTTTCTATTACATAATGTCAACTTCCATCTACCTAATATAACTCTAGCTCAGATATTTTCTTTAAAGCGCTATTTAGTCTTTAAGTTATGTAATTTGGACTAAAATACTCTAGTCCTAATAATGTTTTCGGTTATTTTTCATAACAATAGATGAGATATTACCTTAATATTTCTTCATATTCTATCTCTAACTTTCTTTTGGTTAAACCATGAGACTTCTAAATAAAATGCAACTAACTTCGCTTCATCTTCTATCATCAGATCCATGTAGCTCAACTAAGATATCCACGATAATAGGATCAAGATCCACCTTTAAAGCTTAATATTAAATAAAATAGATAGAAAGACAATGTTCACCGACAATGGTGGAGTGTTAAGGGATTGTAACTACTCCGTTTCTCTCTTCTTCTTCTTCTTCTTTTCGATTGTAACTACTCCGTTTCTTATAATATATTATTATTATAATATTTTATTACTACTCTGGAAACTTGTGACTGCTGCCTATCCCTTAACTGTGGTCCTCATCGTTAAGACTTTTTTGATTAATATAATAACTACCGTTTACAAGGAAAATATATTCACATTGCTCTCAGGTAAATCCATGCAGACACCGTCTAACCCATTAACGCGAGGTCTAAACCATCCAGACCAAGGGTACTGATCTCGGCTTTTATTCATGTAACACATATGGAAACTTTACCTGCCCAGCCTTTTACTTTCTTGTGCATTCTTGTCTTTATCTGATACAGTTCATTTCTTGGGAAGGTAAGTTAGATTGAAGGAATGAGAACTGTTTGGGCACACTGGACCATGCAATGACAACTGAGCCGAGATGCTCTTTTTTTTGCTACCATCGATGGCAGGGGGGAAGATGTTCTTATATATATATATAACAGAGGGTAAGATCAACAGAGACGTGTTCTTTAACGTGCCTGTGAGAGATGATAAATGCATAACCTAACAATTTCCTTCAAAAAAAATGTAGAATCTAACAGGAAATCTTCCATGAAGTCCTGATGCCTTTGGATTTTGATCAAACACAGCTTCAAAATATTTTATCTTTTTTTCAAATAATAGATCTAGGAGAGTTCTGGCTCACAAATCATGATCAATTTTAACCCCACCCATCACCATAAAATCAGAATTTTAACAAAAAGATTACCATTCTGGTCAGAACTCGGAGCACACTCATAGCTACATGCAATGGAAAGAGTGAAGACAGGTTGACAGAGAGATTCAATGTTACGGCAGTCAAAGTATAATAAAGAGATACCCTGCAACACTCCTCCTGCAGGACCATCTCTGTACCGAAGGTAGATTCCGGGCCCATACACCATATAAAACGTAAAGAGGTCTTTGCTGTTGTTTTTTCCCCCCTTTTTTTTACAAAAAGGTTATAGATTTCATTAATGAAGTCTTTGTTATGCCCTTCACACATGGCACCCTGAGAAAAGTAGTAAGAACCAAGAACATATTGGCCACAGAAAATAGTACAGGAGTCCTGCAGCCTCCAGCAGACATATAAAGGCCGAACCAGTTTGGGTCTCCATCAAGGAACAGAGACTGATGGACACCAAGTAATTCAAACTCTATTTCTTATAATATAGCAGTTATTGAAATAAGATATGACTTGATAGACAGAGGTATACTTTTGTGATTGGATAGCAGAAGTGAGACTTGATTCAATGTAACGTACTAGAAAGTCGCACAAGAAAAAATTATTTACGACAAGGCAAAAAATTTCATTACAGCTTCTATATTTCTCCTAATAGTATCAGTCAGTGCTTCGAAAGTAAAACTATATAGATTGGTGAAAGAAAAGAACATAAGTAGACCAACCAGTTAGATATCAAATTTCTTTCCCAAAATGAATGTCGACTCCAAAGATTATCATAATCCTGAGAAGTAGAAGACAATCTACACTTCTTTAGCATTCAGAATCCACTGCTAGCACGACAACAGTGCTAGCCGTCTCGTGCTTCATGTTCACTCTGAAGGATAGCTAATAAGAACAGCACGACCTCTTTCCAAAGCCTCCTGTAGAATCTGAGACATTGATGGTTGTCCCTTGGCTTGGTGGTCCTGCTGTGGCTGTTGCCTCTTGGGCAGCAAGTGCTTTCCTGCTGATTATGTGATAGATCTCAGTGAGAATGGTCTGAAACGCTTTCTCAACGTTAGTTGCATCTAATGCTGATGTCTCTAGGAAGTTAAGTCCCTCCTTCTCGGCTAAATCTTGTGCATCATCTTCCGAAACAGCTCTCAAATGCTTCAGATCAGATTTGTTCCCAGCCATCATGATGACAATATTGGAATCAGCATGATCCCTAAGTTCACGGAGCCACCTTTGAACATTATCAAATGTTTGCCTCTTTGTGATATCATAAACCAGGAGTGCACCGACTGCACCCCTGTAGTAGGCACTGGTGATGGCTCGGTATCTCTCTTGACCTGCAGTGTCCCATATTTGTGCCTTAACAGTTTTTCCGTCTACCTGTTTTAAAAGTCAAATGTATGATTAGCAATTAAAGTGATATTATACATTTGTAGTCTTTAGTAAATCACCAGTATAGAGAACTATGATGTTGCTCAGAATGAAAAGTAATTGTTCAGAGTGAAAGTAGAACCACTACTTCAGAAACGACAAAGGTCGGTGCTGATAAGAAATAGTGATTTAAGTCTATCAATACAGCACATCAGTAATGCTCTTGAGAAATAAGATGCAACAGACAACTGACTTGCCTCGGTCAAACTTATTACTAGTCAAGTCTTACTCACATGTGTCCATAAGTCAATTAAACTCTATCATGTAGCACAACATACGTGATACAACATCATTGCAGTGCCACTAGAGGAAATAAGATGCTAGTGACTCTTATATTGATCTGGTACGATTTTATGGATCTAACATTTCAAAATTACATTCATTAATCCCTTCTATTGATCACTATCTATAAACAGGCGATCTCAGACTAAAATTTTAAGAAACAGAATTAATACCATGTTGTCAAGCAAGACAACATACGTATGGAACAGTGTCAAAGGGGCAAAAATCCTAAATATAATGGTAGAAATGAACTCCACTAAAAAGTATAAGCAGAGAAATAGAACCACCATATTACACAATTTGCATGCTTAATTTCATGCTGGTGAGAAATGCATACCTGAATTCATCTATACCGACAAAAGTGATGCTTTTGGGAAACCAAAGCCAAATGATTTGGCTTTTAAACTTGTCATAGACAAATCTTACTCGCACGTTATACCAAGCAGTGCATTATCTAAGCGGATCACATTGCCAATAGAGCAAAACAGGGCACTACCATGCTACCAACTTATCTCTTTGTCTAGTACAATTTAATGAATCTAGCATTTCAAAATAATACACAGCAGGCCATAATTTGAAAGCTACATATAAAAAAGCAATCACTAACCAAAGTTTTGACAAATAAAATTCATACTACACTATTATCTAAGGAGCTAATCCCATATATTATAGTCGAAATCATTGACCAGTGACCCTAAAAACTCCAAAGAAAAAAGCCCACTACAACAATCAGGAAAAATGCCCATGAACCATCATCAATTAGCAAGTTAAATTATATCATTATATGAAACTAAAACTAATTAGCAGACAACTTAAGATAAAAACTTAAATTACCTAACATACAATGAGCAAAACACAAGCTGACAGTCATATACCTTTAACTGGAAATTCTCTAGAAAAGTACAACTAGCTCAAAAAAAACTTCATTCATAAATGCTACAATCTTTTCAAAACAAATGGTTGGCTTGGAAGATAACAGTCCACATGCTACTGATCGATGTGGACAAAAGGGTACCAAACTGGAAAGGGATGTGAGCACCTCTATCCTTTTTCCTTTCCTTTTTTTTGGAAGAAAGAGTAAAATTTTATAACATTCAGATTTTGTAAATCTAAAATTTGTAAATCACATATACTACACTCCCTATCAATTCATAATTACATACGAATTTTTGATACATTTTGAAACACCAATTTAGCAAGGTGTATCATACACACAACAGACTCCCTTACATTCAAATTGAAAAGTATTCTAAACCAAAAAAAAACTCTATATATTATCTAGCATTAGTAGCTTCATACTGAAAATATGAGACTGGTCAACATACGGATAAACAAATGCTACAATTGATAATTGACACCAGGCCAATGCTATAAACAGAATAAAATCATCCACTATCACTGGGCTCCACTAGCCATAATATTTTAGAATGTTGAAAAAATATAAATGAAGGCCTTCTTGACTAGAACTTTAAGTAGAATAATGCATACAGCTTAACTTAGTATGAAGAACAGCTAACACACATTAAGTTACAAACAGAATACGAGCAAATGAGCTTTAGAAATTTACTGTAAAGGACATGAATGATATAAACTTTAGAAATGTTACAATCATTTTCAATACCAATTGTCCACTTAAAGATGAAAAGGTCAATGAACTAGTGGTGTATCATTTTTCATGATAAAGGAAACAAAACTGTGGATGTGGTATTGCACCAGTACGTTATTTCTAGCATCCTTGAGGAGAATAGCAAACAACCTTTTATATTCCATACAGTTTCAGGAAATCATCACTTTATTTTAGTTTCAATATATACGTATATAGAGGTAGTTTAACTGGAATTTTTCCTAAAATACTGTATAAATCTGAATTTAGCAGCAAAGTTTCCTAAAACACATCAAACTACAGAAGAAGAAAAAAAAGCAAGGGGCGTTAACCTTGGAAGAAAAGAAGTAAGAAAACACACATCTGTTAGATGTCAGTGTTACGATCATATTCATGTCTGATACCAATCATCTCCTAAAAGATGATTGACACTACAGTCTATAACTAGCGCTCATTCAAAAAGAGAAATTGATATCTAATGGTCTAAAACCGTCATCCCAACATGAAGAAAGCCTTGACACAAGGTAACTACCATAATACCGGGAATTTCCGTGATGGTGACAGTTTAATCACATAAAACTCATTCCCACCATAGTTGAAGAAATAATTCCTTTGTATAATTACAGGCATTAAAACGATGTGACCAAACCATCCATCATGAAAAGAAAAATAATATCGAAAACTCTAGAGAGATACGCCGGATGATTTTATTATACAAAATAATGTATTTATTTTTTTTTAAAAAAAATATATCGAAACTCGATGATAAAATCGATCGATTGTAATACTGGAATCTCTACTCTGCATGATGAAAGCGGGTGGGAAGTGAAAGCAGCATATCGCATAGACTTACAGATCCAACGGAAAGCACAAATCAATCAGTCTATGGAAACGAAAAGGAATAGAAGAGAAAAGGTTGAACCGGTGATCAACCTGAAGAGTCCTGGTGGCGAACTCGACGCCGATGGTGGACTTGGACTCGAGGCAGAATTCGTTCCTGGTGAACCTGGAAAGGATGTTAGATTTGCCGACACCGGAGTCCCCGATGAGGACGATCTTGAACAGGTAGTCGTACTCGCCCTCCCCCTTCTGCGCCATGCCTCCTCCGATCTGCATCACCGTCATCGTCATCAGAAGATCCACAACAACAACAAAAATGAAAAAAAAATTGGGAACTAGAAGAAGAAGAGAGATGACCTCGTTGTGGACGAAATGGAATGGAAAGGAGAGATTGGAGTGAAGGAGAATTGTTTGGTATGAATAAATGGGAATAAGAACAAGGAAGGAAGGAAGCTAACAACAAAAGGCACTGAAATGTAACGAAGAGAGCAAAAGGGGGGATGGATGGGAATTTTGATTAGCCATCCTCGCCTTTTCCGCTTATATATATGTCATATATATAATAATGATAATGACCACCTGGTACGCTCAAGTTTCTTCGGCCATTTTATTTATAACGAAAGAAGATGACAATATAATACATGCTCCGACAATAGACGAGAACTTAATAATAACATGTCCAAATCAAATGATATGATGATAATGCTACTGATCCTTTCTTCGAATGGGTAGTTCTGTCATTTCAAGAGAGAGAGAATATTTTAGGTAGCATTTACAGAAAACATGTAGAGATTTTAAAAACCTGTCAGATTTATTTTATTTTTTTCCTTTCAACCCAACAACAATTAGTCTAACTTTATTGACAACTCAAAGCTATAGCCGTATAACGTGGCCATTGGTACAGATCATGGTTAGGTGGACGCACAACAAAGTTAGATTAGTCGGAGCGTGAATTGGTGGACGATTTGGTTATAAATATTCGACTCTACTCCACGAGGAGTCTCTCTTTGAATCACCGTACATATTTCTTAACTTGGTCAAGCCAACGTTAGCAGTGGTTCTCTACAGTGCTCAATGGTTTCTCTTCGTTTGTTCCGTTGACATTAGGTCTTGCATGCTCAAAGGGTAACGCCACTTGGTTCCCATGTAAGGTCAGACTAGACAACCACCAGTCTAGCTAACTGTTTGGCTGACCTAAACAGTCATTTTTTTTTTTTTTTTTGATATCGATATGCATATATTTTTTCCTTGTAGTCTGTGAGATTAGAATCTGAGAAGGAGGTGGAATTTCTACTCCTCCTAGTCAACTACACCATAGTAGTTGGTTCCTAAACAATCATCCTTGATGAGATGATAGGACGGTAGAAATGAAAACTGACTTTGTATTGGGTTAAAATATAATAAAAATGTGTGTTAATATAAAAAAAAAAAAATTTGAAATCGATATGCATATATTTTCTCTTTGCGATCCAACTACGTCATGGTAGTTGGTTTGTTAATATAAAATTAATTAAAAGATTATAAGTTATTTTGTGACTAAGCTCGTTGAAAGTGATCTGTTTAGTTTTGTGTTGAGATTATTCACATCTTAAGTAATGTAGGTTAATTGTGTAGAGACTATTTGATATATTTCTTTTGGTTGATGGACCAATTAGAAATATGTAAAAATATATATTCTATAAATAAGAATCTTAATCCTCGATTACCTACTCTCTCTCTCTCTCCATCATGAAAACGACAAAGGTTAAAGGAGATGTATGTTCGTTTCGAAGTCGATTCTAATGTTCGTTTGGAAGTCCGATGGGATGATGCATGCTTCATTGGATGTAGACTTCGATCGGCGAAAGTGGGAAAGAAGGAGAAAACGTGTAAAATAAATAAACAGAGGTACCTTTTGGTAAGATATTTACGCATGAAAAACCACACGTGAACGGTACACGTAACTGAATGATTTAGATGAAAATTTTTGCATAGTAAAGGAAACGACCATAGATTGAATATTACACTATTTTGCATTGTTAACTTTTGCATGATTAAATATTATACTATTTTGCAATTAGTGGTCCTTTTAATTCATAGAAACCCAATTGGACCCATGAAGGCCCACTTAAGCCCATTAAGTCCTATTTAAGCCCATTTGGGCATACAAGACCTATTTAAGCCCATTTAACCTATTTGGCCCATTTAATGCATTTGGGCCCATGGGGGCCCACAAGGCCTACATAGGCCTATGGAGGCCCATGAAGCCCATTAAGCCTAAATTGAACCCAAAACCTCATGAAGGCCCACCATGAACAATTTAACCCAATTCTTTTCATCCAATCCATATTTAATTTCTCCTTCTCCACATACATAAATCATTTACCATTTTTTACCAAAAATCACAAGTCCTCCTCACTGAACCCATCCTCTTCTTTACCTATCTCCCACGAATTTAGCCTCTAAGCTCACTCCTTCTTCACTGAGCTCATTCAGCCAGCTAAGCCCATGACCCAGCAGCAGCTCCAGCCGTCCGATCAATTACCGCTGCAAGCTCAGGATCGCCGTTCATCCACTGGCAGCCGCACAAGGACAGACCGTAGCGCGTGGGGGACAGCCGTTGGCTGTCTACCGAGCTGGCGTAACGGGTGGGTTGCCGTTCCGCTACGCGCAGGAATAGGTGACTGTATAAGCAGAGCTCGCGGGTGGGAAAAGGAAAGAGAAAAAAGGAAGGGGATTCAGTGAGTTGGAAGGGCCACAATTCAGAGGATTCGAGAGGCTTCCAGAGCATTCGAGAGTGCGAAATTGAGTGCAAGGGAGGAGAGAGCGGAGCCAAAGCGGTCGTGGAGGGAATTCAGCCACCTCGGAGCTTCGACGACCCATTTTCCGACCAAGTACACTCCTCTTCTCCAACTTCGCTTTTGTCATAGTTCCTTAGTAATCTAGGTCCCCTCACCCATTCTGGGTCGTTTCCAAGGGATCCAGAGCGATCCTTTGGCCTACGGCGCTTCGTCGTGCCTCGCCGTCGTCGATTTCTGACGACAGAGGTGGGGGGGTCCAGGAAGTTTCCTGGATCCCCGAGCCCTCTCCTATCTTCCCCTGGTCCCCCTCGACGTCACCGAGCCCCGCAGCGCCACTCCGGAGCCTCCAGCCGTCTCCACGGGGATCGTTGGAAATCGCCCTCGTGATCGCCGGTGCCGGAGAAGACGACCGGTGCTCCGCTGTCTACGCGTCCCCGACGCCCCCGCGCCTCGCCGCAGCCATACGAGCATCCCTCAACATCCTCAGCCTCCCGCGAAGACAGCCACGCCCTAGGATTCGCGCCACGACTCCCCGAGCGTCGCAGCCACGTGCCTCGTCGGAGAGGACCTCAGAGCCGCCGCTCCGACACGCCCAGAACCTCCCGATCTTCCCACCGCCAGCATCCAGGACCTCAGAGTCGCCGCGCCGCTGCCCTCTGGAGCCTCCAGCAACCTCCAGATCGTCGCTCGAGGTCCCCGACGACAGGAGAGGTGGGTGGCCACTTCAGGCCATCAAATCTTCAATCCGCTCCATTGGATCTTCCTGGAACCTCCTCTTCTCGCTTCTCGCGAAGTCAGATCTAAGATCGAACTTCCGGGGAGCGCTTTTTGGTAACCCCTGATGGTCGCCGACGACCGTCGAGCTTTTAATTAAAAGAAAATTAAAAAAATCATGCATATTAATAAAAATTTCCGAAAACAACGTTTTTCTTGCATTTTAGTCCTTCTAAAATTACTTTTAGGTCCTTCTCTTGCATTTTGGTCCTGCACTAATTTTTCTGAAAATGTTTGAATATAATTTTAACAGAAAATATTACATTTCTTATCCTGAACTATTGAGTAATGTTTTTAGAATTCAAAACTTGCATAAAAGCCCTCCAGTGTTTTTAAATGTGTTTTGTTTCTGGCAAATTGCACATAAGTCCTTGGATTTGTTTTGAATGTTTCTAGAAATACGTTTTCTTGGGTAAATTTCATATTAGTCCCTGGATTTCCTCGGAAAGCTTTCAACATCTTATTTTCTCTGAGATAATTGCATGCAGGTCCTCATATTTTTTGTGAATATTTCTGAATGCATAATTTTGCAGGTTTAATTGCATTTAAGTCCCTATACTTTCCAGAAACCTCCCAGAGTATTTATTTTTGTGGTTTAATTGCACAGAAGTCCTTAGATTTGTTTTTAAAACTTTCCAGAAGCATGCTTTGCTGTGAGAATTGCATGGAACTCCCTGAACTCCTTTAAAAACTTTCTAGAAGCATGTTTTGTTGGGTAACTTGCATTTTAACCCTCCCCTTTTATGGAAAATATCCTGAATGCCTTGTATCTCAGTGAATATTACATTTTTGCCTCCTGTTTTCTTCAGAACTTTTTTTGAATGCTTTGCTTGGTAGGTTATTTGCAGTTTAGCCCCTGAACTTCATTTTTATTGCACTGATTTGCTATTTTCAAGGGTGAAATGACTGTTTTGCCCTTAAAACTTTTCTAAATTATTTTTGAGGCATTTTCTTGCATTTTTACCCTGACTTATGCTGATTTGACATACATTACACGCATTAGTGGGTAAATTGCATTTTAACCTTTATAGGACTTCACTTGCAATAGGGACACCCGTTTGACCCTAGATTTGACATGCATGCATGGAATGTGTTTTCCCATGCTCTTTCTCAACGATTTGAGCTTCCAGATGCTGGCTTTCCTCGGATTTGGGTTTTTTGCATAAAACCCCCTACATTCTTCTAATTTGCACACACTTGCATTTTGCATATTTTTCACATCTTTTCCACGGTTTTCTTCCGACTTTTCTTCACTACTCGGTGCACGCATTTTAGGTATGCTCCGAGCTTAGTTTTCTCCACATTTTCCGCATTTTTCTCGATTTTCCGTAATTTTCATGATTTTCCAACGCCCATGGGCGTACAGCATTGCGGCATTGCCAATGCCAACATCTGACCCATATATCGACTTTTTTCTTCCTTGGTTTTGACATGACATGTTTCAATCATCATCGTGCACGAGCATATAGAATAGGCAAGCACGCATTCATCAAATCCTTAGCAAGCATTAGGACTAGAAAGATCGAGTTTCTAGGGCACACGAGGATGCCTAAAACCTTCCTCGTGCGTAATAGGAATCCTTACCCATCCTCTGGTTAGCAGACATCCAGCCTTCCCATCTGCCTCACATGGATTCATTCTTTTGTGGTTTTCCTCGTCTTTCCCTTTTCTTTTCTTTTATCCTTGCACCTTCGCCGTCTCGGCATGGCTGTGGTCTCCTCCCTTCCCCCTCCCTCCGGGTCCGGCACGGTCACAATTGTAATTTGAAAGAACAGGAGAATGCTGATATAAATAACCTAGAGCATGTAGTGGAGTGGCTGGGAGAGATGTTGGAGTCTCAGGATCTGTAATGTTCAGGTCGTCAGTTTCCAGGCAGTTATAAATCGCCATGATTTTCATAAATTTGACCCTCGAAATGTTCCTAGTCTCGAGCTCAGCCTCCACAAACTTGGAAGTGACCATTGCAGTAGAAGTCTCTGCCGCTTGGTTAGCCACAGTAGGTATGGCCTTAGTAAAGAAGGATGGGGAAGAATTGGGGTAGCCACCAGAAGAAATTGGAGCGAATTGTGTAGAGGTAGTGGAGGTCCTAGTTCAGACATTGTTGCCCTCTCTGGAAACTTTTTCACTTTTGCCTCCTCTCCAACCCGTATTATTTTTAAAAGGCCTCCTAGTGGGATTGAAGCCTCTAGGATCAGGGTTTTGGGACTTCTGGGTTGTCCATGAGGGAGCAGGTTGTACATTAGTATAGGAAGTACAACAAATATCCCAACTACGTCTGTATTTGATAGGATAAACGATTCTACCAAAAGTAAAAAACCTCGTGTCAGGTATCTCCTTTCCCTGATGAACCCTAACCTTGATACTTGACCCAATCAATGGATAGGTCAACCTCTAGTAGGTCAGCAAACTCTGAAATCATAAGACAGAAGACTTCTATAGACTATAAGTGGTAGAGAATCCTTTCTAACCTAATCCAAATCTCCTCCTCTCTCAGAATATAGACTGCATTTGAGTTAGGAGTCTAATGTATAAAGGATGCAGAGAGGACTTGAAGGGTGGATCCATAAAGGTTAAGGGTATCGTTTTTAACCTGAGGCGAATAGAATTTCAAAAGAAACTTCCCAAGGAAAAAATTCTTCATTTCCACTCTAGAGGTAGTAAGCCAAGCACTAGAGATGTGTTGTTCTAAGGACTCCTTGGTAAGTGGTGACAAGTGCGCCGTGACAATGGCACAGTAGGAGAAAGAGAGGAAGAGATTACAGGACTTGTCAGAGGGTGGAATAATAGTAGATTTGTGGGGGGAAAGACCCGCCATATTAGTAGCTAAAGAAGAAGAGGGATCATATGCCTGAAAAAATTTACAAATTGCTACAGAATTTGAGGGAGAGTTACACTTGTAGCAAACACCAAAGTATCTACAATATATTTTTGAGTGGCCACGAAGGCCACAGGTGAAACTGCGACCATTCACGCGACAGTAACTTACCAAAGATGAGTGAGTCCTTTTGCTTTTAACCGTAGTCCACCTTACTTCTTCAAATTCGCCAAAGTCGTGAGAAGAAGCTTGGCGTCGGAAATTTTTTGAAATATGAGCAAAGGGAAGATAGAACAGTAAAATGAGAGTCGTGGGAGAGAAGGACAGGAACGGAATTATGGCAGTCGAAGCATATCTTCTTGCCAGAGGTGGGGGATCGAGGGTAGTTAATGTTTGTCAGGGGAGAGGGAGAGAAAGAATATTTGTTCTCGCAGAGAACCTCCTGGCCATTAATGCAGGAGAAGACAGGACAACGAAACGCATCCTTAGGAACAGTTGTTGTCAGAGAAGACCTGACAACTTTCGACAGGGAAGCGGCGATACTAGACAGCGCACCCGAGTTGCTCTGAGGGTTAAGCAGCCACGTAAGATCACTAACGGGGGAATTAGAAGAGGATTACAGAGAGTCATTACAATAATGACTGTTATCAGGGTGATTACCCTAACAAAAAGAATCATAAGAAGATAAATCCTTCTGCTCTTTAATAAATGTTGGGAGACGGTACAGAGAAAAGTTCCATACGAAACTCGAGACGACAGACGAATTAATGGAGGAAGTGTCAGAACTTAGAGAAGAGTGTCGACCCTTCGTCTCCCAGAAACAAACAGAATCGAAGCTATTCCGACGAAAGTCCACCGGCAAATAAATTAGTGCGGTGGTGGAAAACATCGGATCAGAGTCGGAAAATAACATAGCCACTAATACAAATATTGATCAGGTGCAAATATTTGGAATAGGGTGACATCCACTAATACAAATATTGGTCAAGTGGGTGTACAACATGGGCATATCAAGCAGAACGTAAATTGGTCCACAAATTTGCTTTAAATATTCAACTGTGTTCTACAAGGAGCCTCTCTCAGGATCACCTTAACGTATTTCTTACCATAGTCTAGCTATCGCATCATCATGCACAGACTACTGGTCCATTGAATCCTTCATCCATCACCAGACTCAAGAGTGTAGCATGATTGTAGTAGACACCACCTCGGTATGTCTTCCACATTTTAATTTATAGTACGTTCTGAAAGCTTAGAACTCATGCAGATCTCCTTTTATTTAAAATATACATACAACCAAGTTAACACCATCACTGATCACTGGTGTTTACTCCTTTTGATCGTGCAACACCAACTTACAAGACAACTCTGCTATGAGCAGTCCTAGTGTACTTCCATGCAATTATAACGAACCAAGAAAGCAACTACTAATGTGTTCCACATATCACACAAAATCAAAAATCTTGTTGGGTTAAAAGTTAAACCACATAAGTAGCGAACTCAATCATTAGCAACAATTCAAATAACATGGCAGATTAATTAAAAAAAGGACTACAAATAAACACGTGAGACAGAAATTATTAGATATTCGCAAGCTCGTAACTACATCAAGAAATCAAGAAAAATAAAACCAAACAAACCAAAGAGAGCACGACAACATTAAAGCAGATCCATGCACCTCGCCATTAATTTGCATGATATCAATAGTAACCGACCTCAATTTTCTAGAAAATGATACACCACATCCTGATACATCTGACGAATAGTTGCCGATTCGACATCAATTGTAAGAATAACAATTAGAATGATATCACAACCACACCGGTGGTACACTACAGTACAAGAAACAAGTAGCGACAATCAAGTTATCAGTGTTTTAATAATAATATATAGTAATATACCACCCAGTCTTAATTACTTCGTAGAAGAGGGAAGTCTCGTGGAAGCTTAAGGCGGGGACCATCGTCACAAACGCGCTTCTGAAAGGCTAAACCAAGAGCATATCCAAGAGCCCTGGAAACAGGAAAGGCAACGGCATTTCCAACTTGGATATACCTTCAAATTTTGTAAAAACAAGAGATTAGAGGTAATACATACATAAAATTCACAAAAAACACGCATAATCACAAACAGTACAATTATCTCAAGTAAACACTCAAACCTGAAGTAATAATGCGTACAGTACAATAAATACGTAACCATTTGTGATGGAGTTTAATAACAAGGTAATAAACAATTCAATTTCCAGTGTTTACTTCATCATTTTTGTAAAACAAAGAGTCCAACATCAACGAATTATACATGATGCCCTCATAGAATAACATACTGCAATATCATCTCCTTATGCAATTTCACTCTCAGATATCCAATTGTAGCATATGCTATCATCCAACAAAGAAAGTACAAGCACCACTTATTAAGAATCAACTTATTAAAACTTTTAGACTACTTTTGAACATATAATTTATCTTGAGAAACTATAATGATACAACAATTCTACCAAAAACTATTAACTTTTCAAAAATATGTAATTTTTGAAACAATAATTCCTTTACATTTCCAAAAATTAAATTAGAACACCATCTAATCAAAAACTAACTTCAAAATTTGAATTTAAAAATTAAAGTTCTAACAAACGAACCCTAAAAGATAATACTCAAAGAACGTTAACTAACACGCCACACTGTCTTGCAATTGAGAAACCATGCCTCACGTGTCATAGAAGAATGAATTACCACACAAGATGAAGTAGCATATGACCATGATTAAATTTTACATTAAAAAACAACCAGATACAAGAGAACAAAGATCTATATTAGCAGACTTTAAAAACTTCCAATGTCAATTATGCCATAATCTTCTGTTAATCTAACACAGAACTTAAAAGAAATTGTTTTGAAGAATTGAGGCAAAAGAATACCTCTCCTTTATTGATCCTAGCAGTTGATAATGGTCAGGAAAACCCTGTAGCCTAGCGTTTTCACGGATACTAAGCACACGGTCCTGCTCCGGATGTAGGATAATCTGTGAAAAAAAGTGAAAACCTCTATGTTAGCAACACAACCTGAGTAACTGTATTTACTAGTTCTCTTAGGGTTTTTTTTTTCAATTGAAATGCCTTAGAACCAATAAACATTCACCTGATTATGGGGTTCAGCCCGTGTCACAACAGTTGGAACAGTTTCGTCCCACCATAATCGACCAAATGGCCTATAGAGCATACAAAATGGGAAATCACATACAAAGTCGATAAAGTCAACAACATGAAACAGTATGAAAGGTCAAAACCAGGGCCTAAAGCAAGATTTTCATGATAAAATTGAAAGAATAGCTTACTTTAGGCTTTTCCCTTTAATGAATGAAATGGCATAGTCTGGAACCTGGGATAGAGAATATTATGAAAAAAATTGTTGTGTACCAACCAATGGGAAAAAGAAACTGGTCAAAAAACAGCTTGGAAAAAACACTAACCAATGGCTTTCCAGAAGGCAGCAATGGTCTCTCTACTGTAGGATCCAGTTCGATGACATTATCTGGACCTACCCGAAGACCAGGCAAGTTCCTAAAGTTCGCACCCTGACATAAAAGGAGAGTTCCATGAATTTACATATGATCATCAAAAGGATACCCCTAATAGAAATTTGATTTTGCACCTTAAACTTAGGTATTTTTTGCACACGCTGATAATCATCAGCATTTAACTTCAAAGGTCGATGATCAAATAGTTTTGACCCTTGTGAAATTTCTTTCACAGTGGATGAAGTCATCATCTCTACACAAGGAAAAGGCTTTATTAAATACAGACATACCCATGAACAAATTAGAGAAAGGATAGAATTTTATTACGTTAGCACAAAAATAGTTGAAGGAAAAATATAAACTACTACACAGCAAATGGCATGACAAATAATGTCAAGGATTGAAGGATGGAGTCGATGTCCTCAAATATGAAGATCGGCATTTAGCATCTCGCTAAACCAATGTCCCTCAAAGATATCAAGTGTTCACATTGCAAGCTAAGAATTATGTCTATGCTTTAAGCATCAAAACACTTTAGTTATTTTGAAATTTAGCAGTTAATCAACTCAATTAACCAATTAGTCCAAAAAGATGTCAATCACAATCGGAGGGTACCAATTATCTACCACTGAGGCACTGACGCATACAAGAAGAAAACGGAAACAATCAAGTGGCATCATAAGCACAGTGCACCAACGTAGAAGATGGACAGTAAGATGGTACCAGATTTTGGCATTCTTATGAAACGCTGAAACTCAGTTTGAGGGGGCTGATCATATGCCATTTCATCCGTTTCTTCATAATTAGTAACCTTCGCAAATTTAAAAAGAATCGGAGAAGCTATGATCAGTAGACAGCACTTGATTCTCGTTATGAGAACACTAGAACAGTTGGCACTTAAAATCACTTACTGCAGGGAGATCCGAAATTGCATCTTGAAGAAGCAAAGCCAGCTTGAGATCACGATGTTCTCCTTCATCATAGGCCACCAGATTTTGCTACAGATAAAACAAGAAATTTAATAGTTACAACAACCAAAACAATAAAAGACAAAGCTACTTCAGAAGTTCGCACCTCAAATTCGTTAGGCACGCCACCTCGTACAACAACGTTGTAAGTTGGAAGGGGAAATTGTGGAAGACTCTGCATGAAAATGATGGTAAATCATTATCATGATTCCTTTTACTACCTTACAAGATATAAATAATTAAATTTACCTCACTTGGACGTGCACCCCAAAGAAATACTCGTAATCTAAATTGCGGAAGTCCATAACAGCCAGCAGCCATTATACCAAGTCGAGCTTGATAGTTTCTAGACACTAGAAAGCTAAGAGCATACCTTCCAAGAAAACCTTTAGAAAATTTTAAGATGTCAACCACATTCTCCATGAGAACATATTTTGGTTTTAAGTAGTCCACAATATCCATGTATGTGACCATCTGACGATTTTTTTCATCATCAAGAGGGTTATCAGAATTTCTAAAACGATTGAAACCACTGATGCCTTGACAAGGAGGACCACCACAAACAACGTCCACATCTCCCTAAAGAATAGACAACACAATAAATAAAAAGCTTGGTAGAGGAAAAAATAACACTTACTAGGTGCATATAATACTTCATTTAAAAAATAAAATAACAAATTGTATGAGATGTTACATCAAATTGGAAAAACATGAAAATTTTGTAGGTTATAAACCATACAGGAAGTGGAAGCAAGTACGTCTTCATTCCCCATCTTACAAAATTTCCCATTCTTTCTTCACATTTCCTGCAAGAAGTGTGCTGAAGTTTATATAAAACTACAGAAAGCACTGTAAAAGAAACAAATGCCAACTAAGTGAGTACCCTAAATTTTCAACTGGCTCCCATGTATCTTCATCAGAACCATATCCTTTCCACCGAACCTTCACATAGAGGAAAAGAAACAGATTATATATTTTATTACTTGGCAAAGGACAGAGAACTTATCATAACAACAAACCAGCCAAGAACCTCAAAATAACCAATACGTAAGAAAGTTGCCACAATAAACAAGGATAAAATCTAGACCTTAGCAGGAATGAAAGGAGTACCTTGAACTTTATTCCGTCTTTACCAATTTTCGCAGGATCCCCGTAGCATATGTCTAATAGTTTCTCAACAACAAACTCTTCATCAGAATCGTCATCATCATTGTCCTCTGAATCATCCTCTTGCAGAGTTTCCTCAAGATCCAGATCTTTAGAACCCGAATACTTTTCACAAAGTTTCTCCCACTCTTTAAGAAGAGCCAGAAAGTGCTCCGCATTTTCATTTCTTACCTGTGAATAAAACACGAATAAATATGTGCTTTAGAATCATAAACATGTGAGTTGATTGCCAATAAAAAGCTCAAGTTTCATCAAGTGTGGAACAAAAAAAATCTCTAAAACAAAGAACACCACTTTAAACTAATAGTTCGCTGTAATCACATCATAAACATGTAATGATTATCACTTTCAACGGAAACTCATTATCGAAGGCACAGTAAATATTAAGATTAGTCAGACTTCAAAATATAACCAGCACAATAAACCCTTTAAACAGCCTCCAATCAGAATAAATAAAGTTTTTACACCTATGTCATGTGCAACAGCAAACCATGTTTTTACTGTTAACAAAAGCATTTGAAAAAATAGAATTCCAATCACACCTTTGTTTCTGGGTGGTTCAATTGAAGTGAGCTGCAAGCATCCTTATTCATGTCAACTGCCCACATCTACGGCAAAGAATGAACAATAACAGAAAATGAGATAAAATTGAAGTGATAATTGGACGTCAGTAAAATTAAGATGTGATATAAAATGGCCTGGGCACACTAACAGTTTCTATATTCAAACCAGCAAGGTGGGCCCCATGGCATAAACCAGTGGACATTGCACCACAGCCAGAATAGAGATCAAGCACGGTTGTCTTTTTTTCAGAAAGCGTCTCCTCGTTTGAAGTGTCAACAGCATCCTCAAAAGAGACAGTAGATGATTCTTCACTGCCAGCTCTTGATTTGTCTATAAAAATATAGTTCAATATCACAAATAAGCATAGAGAAGTTATACGAAAAAAGACAACAGAAAAAAGGCATGGAGACAGAATAATAAAGGATGAATACCTTTTGACAAATTTGTGAACGAACTGTAAGGAACAGAATAAGACATATTATAATATAGATCACACGATGGAATTGGATCCTTCTGCTCAGGATCCCTCTACAGAATCAAAACAAGAAGAATATTCACTAATCAAAAACAGGGAATTTACGAAATGTTAAACAGGGCAGAAAAGATTGATCGATTCAGGTGCAATAATAATGACCTTGAACCAAACCCACTAAGAGTATCATATTAGATTAACAATTTAACAAAGAATATGATGAAGCTTTCATTTTATTATATAAGAGAAACAATTTACTGGAAGTAAAATTACTACATGGACCTCAAGAAAATTGTAGGAAAAGAATACCAGAGTAAAAACTTTGCAGAAAAACAAACAAGTGCGGCTCAGACTACCTGGACAATTTTTATCTTTGAAACAATACAATCCAGAACATTGTCATTTTTTTCGTCTGACAGAAAAACCCGACAACGATCATGAAAGTCACCAACACTTCCAATAATCTGTAACAGTGAATGAATAATCACTACAAGACAAAGAACAAGGAGTTGAAACGACTTTTAAATTTGTAGTTCTAACCGTATCTTCTACTTTAAAGAACCATTGCGCTGTGAAATAATATTCCCCATCGAAGGCCTCAAAAAACTCAACAATACGGCCAATGTAGTCAGGTTTTCCTGTCTCAGCCTACAAAATGGAAACCAGAGCCACAGAAAATATTAATCAATTGAAACAAGAAATTGCATAAAGCCTGTTTGATGAAAGGATGAGACCTTAGATGTTCCCAGGATTGAAAAAACACGGTTTTAAGCATTTATGACAACGAAAATTAAGTTGTTCAGTTACAATGCTCTGGTTACATTGTTCAGTTGTGCTCGCACCAAACAGCAAATAAAAGCACATTGAATAAGTAACCACCTAGTAATGAAGCATTGGACTCTACAAGGTTTACATCCAAAAAATGAGGTAGCCCGTAGAAGTTTGAAAATTGATGAAAATATTCGTCAGTCAAGTAAAAGTAAAAGAACCATGGCCCATGATCTGGTCAGCTCTCTGACCCACCATCCCAGCACTTGTATTCCTGGCCAGGGTATCCTTTTACTGCTTTATTCATCTTCACCATTGAATCATTCTTTTGTAATCTACACCATACAATTGTACTCACCTTGTCTATAAATATAGTACAGTAACCTCACAATCATTCCAGTTAGGAAAACAACCCTATCTTCTCATTACTTTTTATGGTATTAGAGCTGAGCCTATGATTTTTTTCCGATCACGTCTGGTTCTTCTCCTCCATCTTCTCCACTTCGCAACGGCACCATCACCATTGCTACTGCTACTGACAGTAGTTCATCCTCAACTCATTCTCTCATTTCTCTCACATCCATCATCATGTCAATGTCAAGTTGGACAAAGATAACTATCCTCTTTGGCGTTCACTATTTCTTCCTATCTTTCGAGCTTATGACCTTATGGGTTATGTTGATGGCTGTCTTCCTGCTCCGGCGGTCCTACTTTTACTCTCTGGTGCAAGTATGGCCAACTGATTCTCAGTTCACTCATTTCTTCACTCACTCCGTCTGTGCTCTCTCGAGTTCTTGATAATGAAACTTCTTTCTCAGTGTGGACTGCCTTCTCTAAAACCTTTGCTTCTGAGTCACAAGTATATCTTCCCAATACTCTTTAAAAAGAAATGTATCTTCTAATAAAATTAGCACCCAAGTGTGAAAAAAACACTCACTTTGACATAAATATCATCGTGCAAATTATATACAAAGCCCTCAACCTCAGCTCTCTCGTAGTGGCACTTGGCCAGCAAGTCCTCGTACTCAGAAGCAGCTCTGTATCCAAACACTCATCAAAACAAAAACGAGAAGATGATCCAAAAACTAAAAGGAATAAAAAAACTTAAAAGTTGTGCTTTAAGCATACCCATTTGTGATGGAATTACGCCGCCTTGGTTTCTGCAAACATAACAAACAATGGAAGTTAGTGCAAGAGTCCGCGATAAAGAATTAAAGATGCATCTCTTCCCTAACCACATAAAAGGCAACCAGAAAGCAAACGAAAAATTGCTATAAAAAATCGGAATTCTGCAAAAGAAAAAGAGAAAAACCTTCGGATATCTGGCAGGCCACCGTCTCCTGGCCTCGCCGTCCGGAATGGGCGTCCCAACAAACCTGCAATCGTGGCCTTCATCCGCCTTGACACCCTTCTTCACATGCCCCCTCCCCAAGTTTCCCCGCTCCTCCTTCACAAAGACCTCAAATTTCTTATCTTCCCCTGCTTCCTCCCCCTCCTCCACACAAAGGTCACTACTAGTCGATGCCTCCAAAACCACCTCAGTTTTAGGAGGATCAGCAGCAGCAGAAACCTCCAAAAACTCCTCCTTTCGCTTCTTACTAGCAGAAGAAGCCGTCTTCTTTCCCCCAGCTTTCCGCTTCGGCTTCTTCTCCATCACTTCTACCACCTCATCTTCCTCCTCCTCCTTCGCAAAAAGCACCTCCCCTGTTGTCTTCTTATCCTCTGGAGGCGGCGGCGGTGGTCTGGTTTTGGACCTCGTGATTCTGGCGAGAGGCGAGACCAGGACGGGCGTCGTGGTGGTGGTGGTGGTGGTGGTCGTAGTCTTCCGCTGCTTCATCGGGGAAGAGGAACACATGTTTGGAGGAGGAGAAGAAGGTGGTGGTGGTGGCGGGGGAGTTGTGGGGAGTGGAAGGCGGAGGGCTTTCAGGGGTTTTGGGGGAAAATGGGGGGAATGAAAGTGGAAACTGAAGGAGCGGGAAAAGGAAATGTTGTCTCCATCTTTCGGCGGGATTTCGAATTTCGAACCGGTTTCTTATTATTTGATGGATGGATTTTCATTTCCCTTTTGTATTTTTTCCCTTTTTTTAAACTTTTTCCTATTTTATTTCATCATTATTGTATATGAATGTTATAATAGGCAACATTTTCTGTAGACACTTATAAATAAAAAACCTGTAAACAAGGAGAATACGAAGGCGAAGAAGAATAATAATAAGAAAGGTAAGGGTGAGGAGGAAGGACAACGATAACAAAGATGAGGAGGCTATGGAAAGGAAGACAATAAAGAATAAGAAGACGAACACGAAAGTAGAGGAAGAGCAACGACAGTAGCAATAGATGAAGAGAGCAACCCGATACATGGAGAGGAGGAGTGTGTTGGAGGGGGAGGGGAGGGGGTGGGGAGGCGACGACGATGACACCACGGTGTCAACGAGGAGGATGAGTGGTTGACGGGTATAGACACCTCGAGTTGATGGACCCATTTACTTTCCCTAAGCATCTTAGAATATGCATGGAACAACTACTAATTTTCTAAAGACTTTCAGAATCACGTAAACGTCATCCATCTTAACCCTTGAATGTCGTTGGCCTCTAAAAAGGTTGGTCAACGGACTAAAGGTCTATTTGACTGACTTTTATAGGGTTACGTGGTATTTACCAGCGGTTATTGGTGACGATATTGTCAAGCGATTATCAACGACAGATGTGAGTGGCAGTGGTACCTGGCGAGATGCCTCATTTCAAGCGTAGAGGACACTGATGTCACATTTCCTTGATAAATTCACGTTATCTTCTTCATTAACGACTAGGATTCGTTTGAGACTGGATTTTCAGGTATCCAAGACCATCAGGCCCCTACTTCAACATCGGATTTACCCTTGACAGCCTTTGAAACCCATCATCATCACTCGTCTCCGGCTGTTATACATCAATAGCTTCAACTTGTCCCTATTGCCTATTTAAACCCCT
>JAMKQA010037062.1:0-10723 GCA_024699735.1 Posidonia australis | reverse complement strand
GTGAACTCTTACAATTTGAGATCCTATTAAACTGTTCCTTACTAACAGCACAAAATAAAATGTTCAACCCTTTAGCATCTAATTGTGCAAGATGTTTTCCTTCATTACTCCATTCTTTAAAAGATGTGGAGCTCAAAGTAAACCCATTTATTACTACATCCCATAATTCAAAGTTTATGGATTTTAAATAAATGATCATCCTACATTTCCAATAATTATAATTTATCCCATCAAAGAATGGTGGTCTATTAATGCTTTGCCCCTCTACAATATTATTGTTAAATGATAATGCAGCCATATATTCTAGTAGATGATTAATCTAACTCTAGAAAACCTTGCTCTGATACCAATTATAGGATCGAGTGCCTTCTCTAGAGGGGATGAATAGAGAATATTAATTTTCTAATATAAAATTATCCAATTTTAGGTATAAGTTTGACAAAATGAAGTATGTAACAAGAAGCTATATCAAAATCATACAAGATTGAAATTTATACTAACTCATGCACAAGAAGGAGATAAGAGACAATGAAGATACACGTTATTTATAGTGGTTCTATCAAACCCCAGCCTAGTCCACTCCTCAAGACCCTTTTGAGATTTTCCCTTTATATGCAAAAGATGCAACACTTACTTGTGTTCGCAATCCCACCAAAACAATCCTATCTCCTTCCACTTCTCGTTCTCCAAGAAGTTAGGGCCTCCCCTTGTAGCTTTACAATGAATGACTTCCCTCTCACAGAGCGCTTTTACACTTGTAATACAATATTGCTTGTGAGGAAAACAAGGACAGAATTTGAGCAGAGAATTAAAGAAATACAAGTATCTCAAAAATGTGTTGTACTATCAAGACACATCGAGGCCCTATTTATAGCCGAGGAATCGTTGAAACATGTGTCTAACGGCTAGAAAACGGTCAAAAAACGGCTATATAATCGGTATGCCGTTTTGATCATCGGAATGCCAAACCAGTCTTCAATTAGCAACTCTTGGGCAATTCGGTATGCCAGAACTATTTCAGTATGCCGAATTTTCCTGAGACGGTATGCCGTTTTTCCTTCAGTTTTGCCATCACAGTATGTTTCGGAACTCCATTGTATGTGTTGATTGTTCCTGCTTCGGTATGCCGTTTTCCTTTGGTATGCCGTTTCTGGATTCTTCATCTTCAGTCTCGGAGTGCCGTTTTGTATGTCGATTTTTGCTGTATCGGTATACCGATTTTCCTTCGGTATGCCGATTCTGATACTTTCTTTAATTTACAACAAATTTTAAGTATACATAACTCAATATACATTTCCAATATATCATACAGTTTACATGATCTTCAACTTTTTCTAAGTACGTCATTTACAACAAGTGATTTCATCTTTCATGAAAATATATAAAAATTCATCAGTCCAGATATAATCATCAAAACAAAATATATTTCTAACAGTTTGGTCAACCTAGACTACCAGGGATGTACTTGTAAGTAATAATGATTATAATTAAAGTTATTTTAATAATATGCACTTATATTTTATATTATCTTTAACTAATTTTTGTGTTTATTTATACAGGATAGATACACCTTCTTGTATCAAGAAAAATATGGAGAGGATAATGTCGATGAACACTCAACCTTTGACAAGAAACTTTGGAAGCAAGTTTCATTGGAAAGGAACATGGGTAGTTCATCTAGAAAGCAAGGCTTGGGTGGTTTGGATCCATACTACTCAGAAGATACGACTATTGGTTCTTCCGCGACATCTACTGGGCAGTATCGTCCTACGCCTCAGGCTTCATTTGATTTAGAGTACTATAGTTCTCAATTGTCACATATGGCAACTACATTGGATAGTTTCAAATCCAACATACGCTCTGAAATAAGGACTGAAGTAAGGAATGAAATAAGAGATGAAATACATGCTTTGGAGGATCGACTTGTAAGGTAAAATTTGATTTACTTTTATAATTTTTGATATATATAAATTGTCATCTTGAATTCAATATTATAATTTAATCATTGTTCATTACAATATATATTATGTTTGTTTTTTATAATCAGAAGATAAACAGGCGAGCAAGAAGAAGATTTGGCAAGTGATGATGAGGATGATTTTGAGGAGTATAGACGTCGTCGTCGCTCCATCCATGCATCATCCTCAAAAGGTAAAGGAAAGCAAGTTGGTTCCTAAAGAAAGTGATATGTAATATATTATTTTGCCTTGTATTATATTTATTGACTTGTATTAAGATATTTCAGTGTCGTATTAGCTACTTTTTTTTAAAAACTTTGAATGTGTAAAATCTTATGATGTATAATCGAATGATTTTTTTTTATAAAATCTGTATATGTGTAATTTAATGAACTTGTGAATGTATTTGAATGTCATTTTATCAGGTATATGAATCTAAATTTTAGCAGGTTCAATTCTATAATGTACTGTTTTATTATTTTTTTAACTGCCCAGTGTTAGTGAGGACATTTCCTTGCTATATCCTCACAAACATAATGATATTTAGCGAGCACTTAGTGAGCAATTTGTGAGGGAATGTCCTCGCTATATACTCGCAATTTCGTCGCTAAAACTGGAACGGTGATACAATCTCATGATATTTATCGAGCATTTACCGAGGAATTACGACGATCTAGCGAGGACATTTTGAGGAAATATTTCCTTGTAATATCCTCACTGAATTTACACTAGCACATTGCGAGGATATATCCTTAGAGTATTGATTTAACGAGTTACATAGCTACGAGGATAATTATTCCTCGCTACGTCCTCGTTAAGCTTTGTAACGAGGATTTTGTGAGGAATTCGCGAAGACTTAGTGAGGAATATTGTTCTCGCTAATTGTAGATTTTCTTGTAGTGATGGATGTTGTGCACAAATCAATGCGGGTTAGAGAAAGGGTAAGGATTCTTGTTACGCATGGGGAAGGGGTTAGGCACCCCCATGCACCCAAGGAATTTGGTCTTTCTAGGTTTCCTGCTTGCTAATGGTCCATTGTGTGTATGCTTGTCTATTGTGAGTGCACATGCCTAATATGACTGGAAAACATGCCAAATCAAAGAAAAGAAATGAATAATGGAAAAAAAATGATAATTCGAGGGACAATGTAGGCATTGCAAATGCCACTTTACTATATGCCTGTGGGCGATGAGGAAAATCGTGAAAATTGAGAATACTCGGAAAGTGTCACGTAAATCAGTGGAAACTTGAAGAAATCCGAGAAAATAAAATTGGAGAAAATAATCCTCATTCAGGTCAATGTCGGCATTGTCAAGCCTGTTAATGTACGCCCTCGGGCGATGGAAAGCCAAATCAAATCAAAATCGTAAAAGTCGGAAGAAGTCCGAGAAATAATGTGAAAATTGAGTTTGAAACAAGTCAAAAGTGTACGCATAATGCAAGAAAGAAGACATGAGAAAATATGCATGAAATGGGAAATAAAGTGTACAAAATGAATGTGTGAGTGAAAAAGGTAAATTCTAGGGGCTTTTGTGCAAAATTTCCAAATTCTGAATGAAGACTGAAATTCTATGGTTAAACCACCAAAAATACATACAAAAACACATTTTGTGTAATTTTGAAGAAATCTAGGGTCAAATGTGTAAAACTGTGCATTTTTGGTCAAATCCAAGATTCCTAGGGTTCAATATGCAATTTTGCCAGTAAAACATGCTTTTAATGCAATTCTGAGAAACTCAGGGTTAAATGTGCATGAAAATGGTCTTAAGTTTGAAAACAGGAAATTTCAGGGATTGACATGCAAAGTTTCCCTAGAAAACGTGCATTTAGTGAGAAATTAGTGAAACTCAGGGTTTAAAATGCAATTTTTGAACACATCTGAGTATATATTTGAATTCTTAGGGTTTAACTTGCAATTAAGCTAGAAAATTATGCATTCAGAACAGTTTAGTAAAGCTCTGGGGCTTGTATGCAAAAATGCTGGACTTAAATGTATGAAAAGAAACTCAAAGGGCTTATACCAAATTTTAATGCCTGAAAAACATTAATAAGAAAGCTCAAGGGTCACATTGCAATATTTCAAAACAAACATTATCAAAATGATTAAAAATTATGTGTAGGGGCCTAAATGTAAGGAAAAAAGACCTATGTGTAAGAAAAAGAAAAGCTCAAAAGTTTAATCAAAAGAAGACTATTTTTTTTTATGAAAAATGAAATGACGGTCGTCATCCTGTCGACAACGGAACCTCACCGTCGACGACTGCCTAGGATGCCCTTCCGGGGCATCCCAATGCCTGCTCATGCATCAAACTCCACTGGGAGCAAGAGGAGAGGCAGAGGAAGAGATCCACTGGTTTGGATCAGGAGCTCAACGGTTGGAATCCTCCTCCCGTCTCCCTCACCGTCGACGCATCTCCAGCGACGACGTCGTGGAAGGAGGAGGCTCTGGAAGCGCTGGAACGACAGTCTTGGGCTCCAAGAACCATGGGAGAGCAACGAGGATAATTTCCCCTCATCTAGTAGCAAGAATGGGTGCGCGAGCTTGTTCCCCGACCAAGCTTCAATGGCGTGCCGGCAACAGTGGTTGCAGGGGAGAATTGGGGTCTGATTCGCGATGCTGGAGGCTCTAGAAGCTTGGAGAAGGGCAGAAGTTTGTGCCCCGATGCTCGGGGATGCCCGGTGAGGCTGGAGGCGCCCGATCGAGCTCTGCAACTAGTCGTCTTCTCCGGTGACGTTGACGGAGTCCGATTTTGACGACTGGCTCCTGAAGGCTTGCTAGAGGCATTCCATGGCGTCCCGATGATCGAAGAAGCAAGTGGAGGATCGTGGGGGAAGGATCGAGCACATTGGGGCACGAATCAATTACTGGATTCGTACCCCCACCTAGGTCACCGGAAAATGACTTTGGTGACCTTTGGAACTCTGATTCCGGCTAAGGAAACCCCCTAGCATTGCTAGAATCGGTAGGGGAAGAAGGAGAAAGACCTCGGAGACCATTCTTAGAGGAAATTGAGGTCAGTGGAGGGCATACCTGAGTGGACAATAGAGATGATGGCCAGAGGTCATCGGAGCTCGCTAGAGGTGGCCTGTAACTGGAATTTTTCTCCTCCCCGAGCTTCCTCTTTGCTCCTAGACCTCTCTAGTTGCTTTGGTTGAGAGAAAAAAGCTTGGTGGCTATCCTTTTGGATTTTTCCAAGTTTTTCTCTCCTTTTCTTTCTTTCTCCTTTTTCCTTTGCAAATGGGGGGTATTTATAGGCTTGCAATGGCTAAATAGGTTGTTATGGGTTGTTATGGATAGAGTGGGAAGTAGTTAAGGTGAAGTGGGAAGTGGTTAAGGTAGTTAAGGTGAAGTGGGAAGTGGTTAAGGTAATTAAGGTGAAGTGGGAAGTTGTTATAGGTTGTTAGGGTTTGAGATTAGGGTTTAGGGTTTGATTTGAATTAATTTTAGGTTTTTGAATTAATTCTAGGGGTTTGGATTAATTCTAGGATTTGAATTATGTTTTGAATTAATTTTAGGGTTTTGAATCAATTATAGGGTTTTGGATTAATTCTTGAGTTAAGTTTAGGATTTTGAATTTGAATTTGGTTAGTTTTAGGGTTTAAAGTCCCATTGCAAGCATATGAGGTGTCTATAAAGCGCATAATAGTTGCATCCATATGCATGTGCATTCATGCCACCCTAATAACATTGCATCTGTGTCTTGTTCTACTCACATGAGGTTTCCCTAATGTCTTTTTTTCCTTATAGGTTAGTGTGCGAGTTTCTCTACCAGAACTCGAGCGTCTCTGTTTTTTATTTTCCCTTCGGTGACAGATCTCGCCCATCCTTTCCTGAGTTACTCGTCACTGTCGATGATAGCTCATCTTAGGACCCGTCCTTTGCCTTATCGCCGCAGTCCGATTCTCACTAACTCCCATTCCACCATGGCCTAGCGTCTTGGTGAGTCTTTGATTTTTGCTGCTCCCGAGGTGTCTGCCTCCCTGGTCTCTCCTATGATATTGATTTCTTCTGCCTCTGTCACTCCTCTCGACAGTAATTTCCTAATAGTCGGGAATTCCTCGAGTACTGGAAATTGACAGACTCATTCCACTACGAAGCCGATCATTGAGGCCGTCACTGTGACAACCACATGCATTCCGGAGACCCCGCCTCTGTCTTATCCTCTGGCTGGATCTACTACTTTTAGCACCCAGCCATCTACAGCTTCATCTCTAATAGGATCTCTCTCTGCTGGACAGTCTGAAGTCCAACCACCATTTGGATCCTCTTTGCCTTTTAATATGGCCTCCGGTACTGCTACAGATGGGTCTCGTGTCTTCCATGCCCAGCAGCTTCTTGAGTTTACTCAAAAGCTTCGAGGCATAGGTTTCTATATCCATCCAGCTCTTGTTGCTCTTCCGGAGGTTCTAGAGGTCCCTTTGTTGCCGTCTTCTACGTATCATGTTACACCCACTGCCCCATCTCCCCGGCCATCGCCGTAGCTTCTTTCGACTTCAGTGGTGGTAGGACTGACTCCGCCTACAACTTCCTCACTAGTCACCCCACAACATCTCCCCTATGCACCTGGTGGCCAACCGTTAGGTTCGGTAGGGACGCAGCACCCTCACGTCTCATTCCCTGGATCCATCCTAGGACAACAGTTGTATCCTGCTCACACTGGACCTCACTTAGCACATCATACATCTCCCCCTCCCTTCTTGCATTAGAACCATGTTTCTACATATGCTCCACAGCACCTTATACCAACACGCGGGTATGCCGTCCATCGTGCACTGACACCAGTAGATGCGATAGTGGATCCAGAGGAGCACCTCGGTGCTACCCATGTGGTGTACGCGGGACGTGCCCCAATTGCATCACCCTCATCAGCCGCTCCAGATGCCTTCTACGCCAGGGTGGGTGATCTTGAGAAAGCACTTCGACAAGTGCAAGGAGGAGACTGCCAGTCTTACCAATTCCGGAACCTCTTCTACTTCCCAGAGGCTACTCTCCCATTGAACTTCCAAGTCCCAGATTTCGAGAAATACAATGGTAAAGGCTGTCGTATCTCGCATCTAAGGGCGTACTGTGGAGATCTCACATAGCTTCAGGTTGACGAGAGGTTATTGATCCGTCTTTTCTAAAAGAGTCTAACCGGTCCTGCACTGAAATGGTTCACCTCGTTGGATATGGCCAGAATAAAGACTTGGAACGACCTCAGTTAGGCGTTCCTAGAACAATACTCCTTCATTCTTGATTTGGTCCCTAAGCACGAGGACCTTGCCGCCACCAAGAAGAAGCCCCATAAGTCATTTGGAGAGTATGTTGGACGCTAGCGCGCTCTTGCTTCACAAGTTCAAAATAGACCCTCTGATGAGGAATCCATTGAGGTTGTTATCCATGGAGCGCAGCCAACCACTGGGGCCCTACTTAGCATATAGCCTATCATCACTTTTGCATCACTGATTCACACTGGCGCTCATGTAGAAATTTCGCTACGTAGTGGCAGCATCCCTGCGCCCACTACATTCGCCATACAAGCCACATCTCCCACTTCCGTCCCAAGTACAAGTGGTAGTAGCACTAACAATGGTGCGAACGGTAATGCCAATAAGAGGAGAGATCCTCCTCGAAACGCCGTTGCATATGTCGGATTTCCTACGGTGCCTGTTGACACGGGACGCCCAGCTTAGTAGCAATTAGTTTATGCACCCGTGCGTAGAGCACCACGCACCTCTCACATCACCATTGTCGTCAAGCCAGTGTATCCCATCGCACCGGCAAGGCCAGCACTGTACCAAGGTCAGGCAAACCATGCCACCTAGAGCACCGCTTCAAGCCTCTGGTCGAGCCCTTGAGCGTCGTCCTCCTAAAGGTACAGTCGCTCTTGAAGTTTCTGGAGGTTCGCCCACCGCCACATCCGCTGCCGGGGTGGTACAAAGCAGAACTATTCTGCTACTTCCATCGTGTCGTGGGGCATGCGACGAATAGTTGCTTCATGCTTCGGCATGCTATTCAGGACTTGATTGACCATAAGATCATTATCATTCACACCAAGTACACAGAGTCAGCACCGATATGAACACAAGCATCTGCGTCTGTCCTTGATTCCCTAGTATTGTTAACCAGCCTCTCCCCGAGCACGACCGTCCAGATGTGCCAGGTGTAACCATGCCTGCGACAACCTCGTGCTTGGTGCGAAAGGCCAAATGCACGAGGCCAGTAAAGTCACGGCAAAAACGGTAAGAACAATGATAAAAATGTGGGAGTCGCCACTTAGTCTACTTGAAAATGGGAGACGAGGAAAACCATTTTAAAACATTAAAATTATGCAATAAAACCAATGAAAAAGGTCAATCATGAACCAAAAAAATGGGCAAGGATCCCTATTATGCACGAGGAAGGTATCAAGCACCCTCGTGCGCTCGAAGAAATCGGTCTTTCATGGGTTTCTCATTTACTTATATGAAATGTTGGCTTTTCAGCCTGTTTCTGTAAGCCCAAGGGCGAAATGCAATGCGACACTATATGCAAGTGGTGCCTTATGCTAAACATGGGTAGAGGGACTGTAGGATGTGTCCTAATGCTCAAAAAGCTCACCCAAGTTGTGAATCAAACACCAGTGCAAAGATATTGCACGGATATAACAACGTATCCAACAATATCGAGTTGTTAACGTCCTCGCTTTGCTATATACACAACTTAAGCTACCATGCATAAACGTGGATGAAAACAGACTGAAGTCATCTTGATATATCCTGGAGGAAACCCAAAGAAACCAAAGGCAAAGCAAATTGGGAACCATGCTAAACACCATGCCAAAAAGTTACTGTTGTGCAGTGAAGACAGGCAGGTGCGCCAGATTGGTGTGTCAGTGTGGTGCATCAGTCTGGTGCGCCACCTATGTGCTCTACTAAGGTGCACCAGAAATGTGTGCCATTAAAGTGAGTCCTAGAAATTGTAGATTAGACAGTAAGCTAGACTAATGTGCCATGCAATATAAAATCTTGCAGATATGCATAAAACCATCTGAAAACGCATCATGGACATCTAAAAGACCTGATCACATGTGAGTTCCCCCCTCTTCCACAAAGTCATAAGGAAAGAGGGAACCCAAGACACCATGACATGGGTCTTGTGCTCAAGGGCAATAAGCCTCACATAAGACCCCTATAATGATAAAAGCTAATGAATCCCAGCTATGTTACTTGGGTTTGGATTATAGACTGATGTAAAGAACTCTACACAAAGAGTCCTGAAAAGCAACCAGTTCACTAAATCTAAGTGGCAAGCTAACTTTACTAGACGCAAAACTAAAGCAAATAGTGTCATTATATGCTGAAATTGTGCAAGCAAGAACATGGCATATCAGAGATCAAACATCAGGAAAACCAAAGTCCAGAGCAAATAGAAAAAGCATGCAAATCATGATGCAAAATGGGTTGCCTGCACCCATGATAGTGCGCCAGCTAGGTGCGCCAACCGGGTGCACCAGGTTGGTGCGCCCCAGATACCCTGTTACAGACTGTGGTCTGATTTCAAAGTCTGGGGCCAGATGTATGCAACTAATTGGGTTGCTGACTATTCAGATCATTAACCTAGATGCCAGAGAACTTAATTATGTTAAATAAACAAGCATTGAAACACTCTTATCATTTTCTCCTCAAGTCATGCATGTTCATGGATTTCTTAGGATTCATTAAATGATTTGGTTGACTTAGGGAACATGAGGAAATGATAAATCATGCAAAGAGGATGCATCATAGCTTATGTTCCGTAGCTAGTGGTTACATAGGACTATGATTCATTGCTGAAATAGAGATCACACAGTGCAAAATTATCATGACAAAGAAGTAATGAAAATGGAAAGGAGCATCATGAACATCCAAAATAACACAAATAGATACGAAAGAACATCATTATATAGACAATATATCAGCCTAGTTGCAGGTTCTATCCAGAATATCATGTAAAATCCATATGGAGAGGTGGGTAAAGAACCTTACCTATGGTGTCTCCTCCTTGGATGGCTCAAGGTGTCTCCTCCTTGGATGGCTCAAGGTATCTCCTCCTTGTTGCTTTGGACACAATTGGGAGTGCTCAGGGATGCAAGGGAATGCTCTGAAGGTAGGGTGCTGGTTGCTAAGAGTGGGTGAGTTGCCAAGAGAGAAAAAATATTGCTTATGGATGGCCTTTTAAAGAGAATGAAGATGTAACTCTTTGGGATGCCAAAGGCCTCAAAACTCAACAGACTTGCATAGATTCGTAGAGGAAGATTCGCAAGTGAAGGTTACAAGCACAGAAGATGGAAAGCCAACAGCTAGCACCTTGAAAAGTGACTGTGCGCCAGCTTGGTGTGCCAGCTTGGTGCCAGCTTGGTGCGCCAGCTCGGTGCTCCATATTGGTGCTCCACCTTGGTGCTCTAGATTAGTGCCTGAATTGTTAATCAGACCATGAGTTTGTTCAAATAAGGTTAGGCTTGCCGTATCCAAAGCAACATCCTTTGGAGAATTCACCTATGAGCTGCCTCAAAATCGGGGTGTCTACACTAGGGACCTCTGGGATCTATGTTCTCTTTCTCACCCGGTTCAATGTTTCCATGCTGGACCATTCGGATTTGATTCATGATTTGTCTACTCTGTTGAAAAAATCTATAAGTATATTTTGATGATAACAAATGACATGTGATTAAATATAAGTAATCACTTAAGAAAATATGAAACACTCAAGTATTAAATATGCAAATCATTTACAAAGGTGTAATAGTCATTTATTTGTAATTTTG
>JAMKQA010037061.1:0-16028 GCA_024699735.1 Posidonia australis | reverse complement strand
CATGTAATTATTTGCAATATTGTGTATAATGGTTTATTAATGGATAATCTGTTGTTTCTTGGTTGTGTGAGGTTGTGGTTGGCTTTCTGTGCATCTGCTTGTGATTTGGGATCTATGTGGAGTCCGGTTTGAGGATGCACAGTTGCCTCGGTTTGCGTGCTTGTTCTTTCCTCTTTTCTTTCTTTTCCTCTTCTCTCATTCATGAGCCCGAGGGACACTCGTCTTCTTCCCCAGAAACCCTCCACCAGCCCCTGCCACTACCACCAGCATCCCGTGCTTCGCCGTCGTCTCCAACGCGATGGGTGGTTTGCTTGATGCGGGAGGAGGAGGAGATAAGAGGGAGAGGTGGAGGCGAGTATGTCCAGGAGGGCCGTGTTGCGAGGAGGAAGAGGGAAAGGAAGAACGGCGTGCGCGTAGCTAAGGAAGGAGTGTTTGGTGTCGTCCGTCGGTGGGAGAAGCCTCACCGAAGTGCGAGAAGGACCACCGGGGCGCCATCAGAGGTACGCGATCCTTTTCTTTCCTCCGTCTGGTGTTTTATTAACAGTATGATTATTTGCATGAAAATCGAAGAAAATGCATGAAAAATTATAGAAAAATAGTATGAATGATGGAAATGAGTTCAATGATGTGTATGTGTAGGGATCATGCTAGATTGTGTGAATTTCGTGAGTTTTGAGGAGTTATGCCTTAAATGTTTTTAGGTTTCATTCTAAGCATATTTCCTTTGCGAATTTATATCTTCTTGTGTGGTTGATGAAATCATGAATGGTTTGAGGGGTTTTGAAGTAGACTTGAGATTCTATACCCCATGATTTTATGGATATTTATGATGCATGTTTGGGGGGTCCGATCGGCACTCCCACTTAGGGCGATTTTTCGTTGCCTAAACTGGGGTGTGCCCTGTCTGCGAGGAATTCGGTATACCGAATTTATTCGGTATGCCGAAATCCTAGCAGATTAAGCCAAAACGAAGGGTTTTGGTAGACCGAAATTTCACGGTTGACCGAAACAAGGGGTTTCGACATACCGAAATTTTTTGGAATACCGAAACAGGAAATTTCGAAATACCGAATTGAAAATTAGGTATGCCACAAATATATGGTATTGCCACAAATATAAGAATGAGCTAGAGAGTGAGAAAAGGTCATGTTGGCATAGAATTGAGATACTAGGGTAGGATAGTACATTCTATCACCTATGGAACTTAAAAATGGGATTAAACCCTGGAACTCAAAAAGAGGCTTAATGGAATCAAGTTCATTGAAAAGAATTCTTCTTCCAGTGAGTACCTCTCTGTTGGCAAACCTTTCTCGGTGAGCTTGCTCGGCCTCATTGTCAGCGAAATGATACTTTTGAGACTGGCTATCAGAAGCCCCAGGTGTTTCTTCCGATTGCTTCCTTTTTCCACGAGACGCAAGCATCTTCTTAGGAGTCATCCTCAATAAAGGTTAGAAAATGGTGGAGAAGGAGTGAGGAAGAGTCGGAGAGGGTTGGAGAGGGTTGGAGAGGGAGTATTCTCGGATGGGAAGGAGAAGGAGTGGTGTCGGCAGAGAGAATCGGTCAGCCGAAAATTAAAACAAGTGAGAAAGAAGCCCTAGGTTTTGGGTCTTAAACAGAGTTTGCGAATGATTTGGTATACCCCTTCTCAGAACATGATTCGGTACATTCATCGATGTGTCGAAAATAGTGACTCAGGGGATTTCGGTATACCGTATATTTTCGGTATGCAAAAAAATCTATTCTAAAAAATCTGTCAAAAAATCGGTATACCATTTCATTTCGGTATGTCGATCCAGTAATTTTCAGTAGATACCTTCAGTATTCCGAAAAAGCACACAGAGTAATATTTTTATGATATATCTGATGGTTTACAAATGCCTAGATCTCTTCTAATTTGAATAAATTGTTATTCATCAAGAGGTTTTGTAAATATATCTGTCAATTGTTCCTTAGTTGAAATAAATTCTACCTTAATATTATTTTTAAGGGCATTGTCTCTTAAGAAATGATGTCTTACTTCTATATGTTTAGTTCTAGAGTGATGAACTGGATTTTTAGATAAATTGATTGCACTTGTATTATCACAAAATATTAGAGTTGTTGATAAGATAATATTAAAGTCTCTTAGGGTTTGTTTCATCCATAGAATTTGGGCACAACAACAACCAGCTGCAATATATTCAGCTTCCATTGTTGAAAGTGCAACACTATTTTGTTTCCTGCTAAACCAAGAGACTAAAGAGTGTCCTAGAAATTGACAAGTTTCACTGGTACTTTTCCTATCAGTTCTACATCCAGCATAATCAGCATCACTATATCCTATAAGATCCAAGCTAGTACTTCTAGGATAATACAACCCAAGATCAATTGATCCTTGAAGATATCTTAGAATTCTTTTAACAGCTTTCAAATGTGATTCCATAGGTGATGCTTGAAATCTTGCACACAAGCATACACTAAACATTATATCAGGTCTACTTGCTGTTAAATACAACAAAGATCCAATCATCTTCATATATAATTTTTGATCTAACTTTTTTCCATTCTCATCCTTTTCTAACTTAGTGGAAGTGTTTATAGGTGTCCTAGCTATTTTGCTACGATTCATTCCAAATTTCTTCAATAACTCCCTAGTATATTTTTCTTGGTTTATAAATATCCCATCTTTAGTTTGCTTTATTTGTAATCCAAGAAAGAATGTCAGTTCTTCCATCATACTCATTTCAAATTCCTTTTGCATAATCATGGAAAATTCATTACATAGATTTTCATTTGTCCATCCAAAAATAATATCATCCACATATACTTGGATAATTAGAATGTCATTTCCTAACCTTTTTATAAATATGGTAGAATCAATAGCACCAATCGAAAACTCCTGATCAAGCAAGAATTTTCTTAATCTTTCATACCAAGCCCTAGGTGCTTGCTTAAGTCCATAAAGTGCTTTGTTTAACTTGTAAACATGATCCGGATTGAGTTCATCTTCAAATCCAAGGGGTTGTTTGACATACACTTCTTCTTCAATAAATCCATTTAGAAAGGCAGTTTTCACATCCATTTGGAATAATTTAAACCCTAGGTGACTAGCATATGCTAACAACATCCTAATGGATTCTAATCTAGCTACAGGAGCATAGGTTTCATCAAAATCAATGCCTTCCTCCTAATTATAACCTTGAGCTACAAGCCTAGCCTTATATCTAACTACTTTGCCAGATTCATCTAATTTATTTCTAAAAATTCATTTTGTCCCAATAACTTGTTTATTCTCAGGTTTTGAAACCAACTTCCAAACATGGTTTCTTTCAAATTGATTTAACTCCTCATGCATGGCATCTACCCAATAGTTATCATCACAAGCTTTTGTTACATTTTTAGGTTCAATGGATGATACAAAAGAATAAGTTGCACAGCCATGATTGAGACTGAATCGTGTTTGGATTCCTTTGGACACTTCACCTATGATGAGTTCCTTAGGATGTCCATACACGTATTGCCAATCTTTATGGCTGGGTTGTTCATCATTAAGTTTTAATTCCGTAGTTTGGTTTTCTAATGTGTTTACATTTACCTCTTGATCATTATCAATGTCTATGTTTATTGCCTTAGTTTCAGTGTTTTCTTCAAAATTTACATGCATTGATTCTTCCATTATTAATGTTCTTTTGTTATAAATTCTATAAGCCTTACTTCTAGAGGAATATCCAAGGAATATTCCCTCATCAGCTTTGGGATCAAACTTATCCAAATTTTCCTTAGTGTTCAAGATAAAGCATTTACATCCAAAAATTTTAAAGTAAGAAATTTTAGGGGTTTTGCAAAACCAAAGTTCAAATGGGGTTTTATTTAAAATCGGTCGAATTAAAACTCAGTTTAAAATATAGCAAGCTGTATTCACGACTTTGGCCCAAAAGTGCTTTGACAAATTGCTTTCACAAAGCATGGTCCTAGCCATTTCTTGAAGAGTTCTATTTTTCCTTTCTACAACTCTATTTTGTTGAGGGGTTCTTGGAGAAGAAAAGCAATGTTCAAAACCATTCATTTCACAAAAATTTTCAAAATCGTCATTTTCAAATTCCCCTCCATGATCACTTCTTATTTTAATAATTTCTAACCCTTTTCGTTTTGAACCCTCTTGCTAAACTTTTGAAATTCAATGAAAACATCATTTTTGTTTGCTAAAAAGAAAACGCAAGTAAAGCGTGAAAAATCATCGATAATAACAAAAACATATCTTTTACCTCTTAGACTTAGTGTTCTACTTGGTCCAAACAAATCCATATGAATTAATTCTAGCAGTTTGGAAGTTTTAGACACCCCAATTTTGAGGTGGCTCATAGATAAACTCTCTGAAGATGTTGCTTTGGATGCGGTAAGCCCAACCACTTTCGAATCCTATTTGACACTTTAACCAGCCAGAGATCGGTGCATAAACCGACCACAAGCCTGTAGCAAGCCCGTGGCCCAATTAGCATTTCAGGCAGCTAATGGAGAGCACCAATGTGGAGCACTAGATTGGAGCATCCAGTAAGAGCACCACAGTGGCGCACTAAGCTGGAGCACCACGATGGCGCACCTTTCAGGAGCACCATCGTGGCTCACCACGCTGGCGCACAACCACTTTTCAGGGTGTTGGCTGCTGACTTTCCATCTTCTATGCTTGTAACCCTCGCCTGCGAATATTCCTTGCGAATCGACGCAAGGCTATTCGTTTTCGAGGCTGTTTGTATCCCATTGGAGTTATCTTGTTGAGATTCTATAAAAAGCCATCCATTAGCAGCCTTTTGGCTTACTTGGCAACTCATCTCTCTTGGCTGAGCTACCTACCATCTCTTGGTTAAGCCACTCACCTATTCTCAGCAACCTACTCTCGTTTCCAGAGGATATTCTAGCATTTCAGAGCATTCCCAGCTGATCCAAAGCAACAAGGAAGTCTTATCTTGAGCCATCAAGGAGGAAACATCTTAGGCAGGGTAAAATCCTTACCCATCTCTTTACTTAAGCTATACATAATGCACTGAATAAAGCACGCAATGAACTGGATGTATGATCTGATAGTGATAATTTTCGTGTTGTTTTTAGGATAAGTTGATTGCTCCTACATGTATATTTATAAGGTTTCTGTGTTATGTTAAATTCTACATCATGTAGTCTCTGTTTTATATACTGAATCATGATTCCATGCAAATACTAGTTGTGAATTGAGCTATAAACATACTGTTTGCATGTTTATTATCTTTACATGATTGTTAATTTAATTAAATCATTGCATACTCCTTAGAATCCACTAAGCAGTAGTTGCAGCCCATGTAATCCATGAATATGTGATTTAAGGAAAAATAATAAAAGGGTTTTCATGCTTGCTTATTCATCATATTTGAGTTCTCTAGTATCTAAATAATTGATCTGGATAAAATTAATCACAATTCATCTCTTGCATCTGGCCCAGATTCTGAAATCAGACTGCAGTCTGATTCAGAATTTCTAGGGTGCACCACACTGGAGCACCAAGGTAGCGCACTAGGATGACGCACCTAGCCAGAGCACCAGCCTGGTCAGAGAGCAAATGACCAACTTTGCATCATGATCTGCATGTTGTTCTGGATGTTTTGGACTCTGATGTTTTTGGTGTTTATTCTCTGATATGTCATGTCTTTATATGCTGGATTTCAGCCTGTGATAGCACTGTTTATAGGACTTTTGCATCTTGCATGTTCAGCCTGCTATTGTAATCTGGTGAGATGATTGCCCCATGAACTCCTGTTTAGGAGATTCTTATGCAACAATCCATGATCCAGATCTGGATGGCATAGCTGAAACCTATTGTTTTATTTAGTATAAGGGTGGTGTGGTCATGTGTGAGGCATATAGCCCTTGAGCATAAGACCCATATTGTGTTTTCATTCTAGGTTTTGTTAGATACTCATGATGCATTTTCTGATAAGTTTGCGAGTTTATAGGATTTTATATTGCATGGCATTAGGCTGGTTTACTGTTTGATCTGTGACTTACTCTGGCACACTTTAGTGGCACACATCAATAGAACACATAGGTGGCGCACCTGCCTGTTTTCTGTTGCACGCAGTAGCTTTTGGCATGGTGTTTAACACGTTTCCTGCTTTGATTTGCCTTTTATTTTCTCTAGGTGTCTTTCTGGACATATCAGGATGACTCCACTCTGTTTTCAGCCATTTTTATGCATGATAGTTCGTGTGTTGCATATAGTAAAGTAAGGATGAAAGTCACTCGATGTTGTTAGATCTTTGATCATATCTGTGCAACATCCTTGCACTGGTGCTTGACTCACCGCACGGGTGACCTTTCTGAGAATTAGGACACACCCTACAACCCATGCACCCATGTTTAGCATGGAGCATCACTCATATATAGCATTGCATTGCATATCGCCCTCGGACGTACAAAAATAGGATGAAAAGCTAACATTTCATATAAGTAAACGAAAAACCCATTAAAAGACCGATTTTCGTGCGCATGAGGGTGCCTAATACCTTCCTCGTGCGTAATAGGGATCCTTGCCCATTTCTGGTTCATGTAGACCTTTTCCATTGGTTTTATCACATGATTTGAATGTTTTTAAGCGGTTTTCCTCGTCTTCCATTTTAAAATAGACTAGGTGGTGACTCCTGCATTTTTACTATTATTTTTATTATTTTGCCGTGACTTTGCTGACCCTCACGCATTTGGCCTTTCACGCCAAACACGAGGTTGTCGCCTGCATGGTTACAGAAGTAGAAACTATATCTTTAATTTTGAAAGATAATTTAATTTGTTTTCCAAACTGACATGCATCACATAGTTTATCCTTTTTAAAATCAATTTTTGGTAGCCCTATCACAAGTTCACTTTTGGATAATTTAGAAAGTTGTCCCATATTGGCATGGCCAAGTCTTTTATGCCATAACCAATGTTCGTCATTTGAAGATGCAAGGCAAGATAGAGTCATATCAGGTTTATGTGAGATTTTTATTTTATACACATTATTTTTCCTTTGTCCAATAAATATGATTTCGTTAGTTTTAGTATCTATTATAGTACATTCATGTTTATCATACATTACTCTATACCCTATGTCACACAATTGGCTTATACTGATCAAGTTTTGTTTGAGACCATCTACAAGTAGAACATTTTCAATAGAGAGATTGTGAGAGTTACCTACATTTCCTATCCCCACTATTCTTCCCTTTGCATTATCACCAAATGTGACCACTCTGTCTTCTTTGGTGCTCAATGTACATAAGAGTCTATGATCTCTTGTCATATGGCAGGAGCATCCACTGTCTAAGATCCACTTGGAGTTCATGATTTTCCTGCATCATAGGATGCAAGTAAGGTTTTAGGTACCCACATCATTTTTGGTTTCCTATTTCTATTATTTATTTCAGTTTGATTATTTTTAACCCATATTGACTGTCTTCTCACAACAAAGATGTATTTTTCGTTTGTAGTTGCTCTTATGAATCTATTTTCATATGGGGTGTCATTAAATTTTGAGTATCTAATTCCATGTTTGTTTAGTGAATGTCTTTGACTAGAAAGGATTTTATCTAGGTTTTCTTTTCCTTTTGTTAATTTGGTTACTGTGTTAAGTAGGTCATTGCTATTGATTTTTAATGTGGTAATATTTTTTTCTAGGTTTTTTATGTTATATTTCGTGTGTTTGATTTCTTGCTTTAGTTCAATATTTTTCTGATTTAGTTCACCATTTTCATCAAGTAAGATTTTACCTTCACTAATTAATTTCTCATTTTTATTTGTAAGGTTTTCTATGTTTTGATTTTGACTTTTGTTTATCGCTTTTAGATTCTTGTATTTTTCATATAACTCGTTAAAGGCCTCCAGACGTTCCTCCATGTCGAGTCTTCCATGTTAACGGAAGAGCTAATCTCACTAGCCTGTGCCATGAAGCACATGTTGGCTTTTTCACTTTCAGATGCAGAATCCTCATCAGAAGATAAGTCACTCTCATCCCATGTGGCTTGGAGGGCTTTATTCTTGATGGGTCTTTCATTCTTTTTATTAATTTTCATTTTTAAAAGTGGACAGTCTCGTTTGAGATGTCCTGGTTTATTGCATTTAAAGCATAGGGGTGGATCATCTTTTTTCTTTATTTTTATCTTGATATTTATTTAATTTCTTCTGAAATCTTCCTCTCTTAATGAATTTCTTAAATTTTTTAGTTAATAGGGCTATGTCTTCATCTTCATCTTCGGATTCTTCTGAATCTGAGGTAACTTTTAGAGCTATATTTTTCTTCTTAGAGTAATTTCTTGCTTTTCCTTTTCCTTTAGTTGGACTTCATATGAAGTTAGGTTTCCTATTAGGTCTTCTAGGGAATAAGTAGATAGGTCATTAGCTTCTTCTATGGCAATGGTCTTCTTTTCCCATTCGGGGTTAAGAGACCGAAGGATCTTTCTCACTAATTAACTTTGAGAATAATCCTTGCCAAGGAATTGTAGGTTATTAGTTATTTCATTAAATCTGGTGAACATTTCACTTATAGGTTCATTATCTTTCATTTTAAATAATTCAAATTTGTGAATCAGCATATTTATTTTAGTTTCCTTAACTTGGTTAATTCCTTCATGTGTAACTTCTAAAATATGTCATGCTTCATGGGATCTCTTGCAGTTTGAGATGCTATTAAACTGTTCCTTACTAACAGCACAGAATAAAATGTTTAACCATTTAGCATCTAATTGTGCAAGATGTTTTTTCTTCATTACTCCATTCTCTAAATGATATGGAACTCAAAGTAAAACCATTTACTACTACATCCCATAATTCAAAGTTTAATGATTTCAGATAAATGATCATCCTACATTTCCAATAACCATAATTTATTCCATCAAAAAATGGTGGTCTATTAATGCTTTGCCCCTCTACAATATTATTGTTAAATGATGAAGAAGCCATATATTCTAGTAGATAATTAATCTAACTCTAGAAAACCTTACTCTGATACTAATTATTTACTATCCCAATTTTAAATATAAGTTAACCTAAATGAAGCGTAATGACAAGTATACAAGCAACTGATAATAAGCATACAAATTTGAGGGCCAAGGATAATACATGCACATGAAGGGGATGAGAGAAATCGAATACACAAGCTATTTATAGTGGTTCGGCCAAAACCTCGGCCTAGTCCACTCCTCAAGACTCTCTTGAGATTTTTCCCTTTATATTTAAAACAATAAAATGCTTACTTGTGTTGCCTATCCCACCAACCCAATCCTTGCTCCTTCCACTTCTCGTTCCCGAGAAGCTAGAGCCTCCCCTTGTAGCTTTACAACTTGCGACTTTCCTTTTACAGTGCGCTTTTACAAATGAATTACAATATCGCTCGTGAAGAGAATGTAAGACAGAGTTTGAACATGAAAAAAGAGAGATACAAGTATATGAATGTGATGTCTCTATCAAGACACGTAGAGGTCTTATTTATAGCCAACGGACCATCGAAAAATGTGTTTAACAACTAGAAAATGGTCATAAACAGCTAGTTTCTCGATATGCCGTTTTGACCTCTGGAATGCCATTCTTCTCTTCAAGCAGCAACTCTCGGGCAATTCGGTATGCCGGAATTCCTTCGGTATGCCGAATTATCTTGAAACAGTATACCGTTTTAGCCCGGTATGCCATTTTATCTTCGGAGTACCATTTCTTGTGTCGATTTTTCCTATTTTGGTATACTGTTTTTTCTTCGATATGCCGTTTCTTGATTCTTCATCTTTAACTTCGGAGTACCGTTTTGTATACCGAATTTTCCTGTATCGGTATACCGATTTTCCTTCGGTATGTCGATTTTGATACTTCATATATTTTACAACCAATTTGCCAAGTACGACTTTACATATTCATTTACAACATATTATAAAGTTTGCATGACATATGCATATACATTTCTCAACCAATTTGTCAAGTGTAACTTTACAACATATCATAAAATTTGCATTACTCAAGTATTTTCTTCAACCTTTTTCTTTCATGAGAATATACAAAAATTCATTAGTCAAGTGTAATCATCAAAACACAATATATTTCTAACAGGGCGGCGATCCTGGTATCTTGGGACTCCCTCCTCTTCAACCTCACTCTACACGTCCCTTTCCTCTCCCTAGCACTTTGATGTCTGTGCCCAGAAACGCCTCCCTCCTTTCCACTCCTGCTCTACCCAAATTGGCCCCCTACTTCCACCAAAGCCACCCACTTGTCTCCTTCCTCTAGCTCTACCCTAACCCCTATTAATACTACGTCCCCCTAGACACCCATGCAACTAGAATCCTTCTGTAAGCTCATAGCAAATTTTTTCAAGATCGGAGGAGCCTTGACTCCCAAGGACAACAAAAGAGACAAGACTAACACCACAACTGTTTAGTCTACCTTAAAGAAGGCTATGCATGATCCTCCTATCACAACCCATCCTAACTACATTTTTGAAAGTGCGATTAGCAAAGCTGGGCCGCACAAACCCAAATGAGGATCCTGGCCTGGAATTGTTGGAGAGGGCAGAGCTCCTCGTCAATCCAGCTTCTTGACCTTCTCCTCTGCTCCTCCCTCTCCCATATTCTCTTTGTCTTTGAACTTGCTCTTCTCTCGAGCACTCCCAACTTCTTCTTCCTTGTCTGTGCTTCGACAATTCTTTTGTTGTCTCAACTGATGGCATGGCTGGCAGTCTCTAGCCATTGTGGAAGGAGCCCTGTAATGTTAATGTCCTCTACTATGGGCCCAACTTCATAGCTACAAAAGTTGAAGCAACTGCTCAAGGAGTTCCACCTTCCTTACATCTATGGTGCTCCCTCCACGTGAATAGATGCACTTTTTGGTTGGAACTCACTGGCATTGCCAACTCCTTCACTACCACTTGGTGTTGTTTAAGAGATTTCAATGCCATCTTGCACCCCTCTGAAAAGCTTGGGGGTATTGCTATCTCTGCGGCCTCGTTGCATGACTTCAGACACTTTGCTGCTACTAATGGTTTGATGGATCTGGGTTACTCTGGGCCTACCTTCACCTAGACAAATTGAAGACAAGCCTCTCATAATGTCTGTGAATAGCTTGACGGCATTCTTGCTAATCTTGATTGGCGACACTTGTTCCCCAGAGTTGTTGTCCTTCATCTTCCAGCTATTGGGATTGACCATTGCCAAATCCTCCTAATCTTAGCTAGCTCCAACAAAAAAATAAAAAACTCCTTCCCATTTTGAAGTGAGATGGAATAATGAAAGGAGTGCCAAGATATTATCTCTACTAAGTGGTCCACTCTCATGGGCACCATCTCTAACAAATGTCAGAAGCTCATCAAGCCCCTTTTGCAATGGCAAAGGAAGTATCATGATAGATGGAAAACTGAAGTTAATCAAAAGAAAGATAGAATCACAATCCTTCAGGCCCTCTCCCTGAGTGAGGCCAACCTTGATGAGGAGAAGAAATTACACCAGGACATTGAGAACTAGTTAGACAGTGAAGAACTCCACTAGAAGAAAAGGGCATGTTATAAGTGGGCTTTTGAAGGAGACAGGTGCACTAAGTTTTAATATCTCTTTACCCTAAATCGAGCTAAGAGGAATTGGATTACAATGATTAAAAAATGTGACCAGTCCACTACTGTTGAGGCTATAGATATCAAGAATGAATTTTGTAACTATTTCCAGCATCTCTTTACCACCTCTCACCCACAGATGATCCCTCCCCCCCTCCTCCATCCTTTTTTGGGAAACTCAAATCACAACCTAGGATCACATCTCCCTAGTTGCTATACCCATGAGTGAGGAAATTCACAAGACTCTCTTCAGCATGTGTGGCCTCAAGGCCCTAGTTCTGATGGCTATCCTGCCCTATTTTACCAGAAAAATTGGTCCATTGTCAAAGACGACCATATCAGCTTAGTGCAATGTGTCTGCTTCTCTAGTGAGCTCCCACCTCTTATCAAATCTACTTCCATTGCAACTCATACCAAAAAAAGAATTTTGAAGTGCCAGCGGACTATCAACCTATAAGCCTCACTAATGTTACTTACAAGGTTATTACTATGGTCTTAGCTAACTGGCTCTATCCTATTCTACCCAAGATCATTTCCCCAACTCAATCCACTTTTGTCAAAGGTAAATGTATTGAGAATAATATCATTATTGTTAGAGAACTATTTCACTTTATGAAATACAAAACCAGGAGGACTCATTACTTTGCCCTGAAAATTGACATGTCTAAAGCTTTTGACAAAATGGAGTGGTCTTTCAGTGACCAAGTGTTGTCCAAGCATGACTTTAACTTAGAATTCTGAAAGCTCGTGTCTTCTTGCAATATGTTCCCTTCCATCTCTATTTTGATTAATGGCTCTCTGGAAGGTAATTTTTTGAAGCGAGAGGGGTTTCAAATAGGGGTGTCTCCTGTCACCTTCTCTCTTCATTTTGGCATTGGAGACTCTCTCTAGGATGTTGAAGCAAGCACTTGACACCCATTTGATCAGTCGTATCCAAAATTTCGAACACGCTCCCATCATCACCCATCTGCTCTTTGTTGATGATCTCATCTTTTTTGGAGAAGCTAAGTTGATTGAAGCTAGATTTATCAAAGCTCTGCTCCACTCCTTGGGATCCTTCTCTGGCCAAGACATTAACTTCACTAAATCTACCATCCACTTTAGTAACAACTACCCATCCTCATTGTAGGGTGAGCTCGTGAACCTTTTTGGTTTTTAGGTGCTCTCCCCAAATGACACCTACATGGGGGCATGCATCTTTGGTGGAGGATCTCAAAGGAAGAATAACCTAGCCCTCATTGACAAAACTAAAAGATTGGTTGGAAGGGGAAGTTGTTGTCACACATTAGGAGAACTATTTTGATCAACTCCTCTCTTACTTCTTTCCTTATTTATTCCATGGGAACCACAACTATTCCTAAACGCATTTGTAGTAAGCTGGATGGTCTTCACAAAAGATTCTGGTGTGGATACTCGGATGACAAAACACACTGGTTCCTTTGTGCATGGCATGTGTTTCAATCTCCCAAGGACATTGGTGGGTTGGGAATCAATTGCATGTACTCACTCAATCAAGCTCTCCTAGGGAAGTTAGCTTGGAAATTCACCAACGATGTGGATTCCTTATGGGTCCGTTTACTATCTGCCAAATATCTTTCTTTGGAGAATTTTTTGGTCACCAACTATAAGTCGAATGACTCTTCTACCTGGAAGGCCATCCTTAATGCCAAACAATTCTTACTTGCCAACTATAGATAGGAAGTGGGGCATGGCAAGAATGTTCATTTCTGGAGCAACTATTGGATTATTAATCTCTACTCTCTATCGTAGCCTGAGCATGAATTCCGTGCAAACCTCACCATTATCCACCAACTTATGATTCTAGGTGAAAGAAGATGGAACTAGGACCTAATTCTTGCTTATTTTTGCAGGAGTATTGTTGATGCTATTCTTGCACCCCCATCAATGCTACAAGCTCAAACACTTTGGTGTGGAATGCACTTGCAGATGGACATTACTCCGTTGGTTCTGCTTATAACATTCTATTAAGTTGGCCCATCCTGCATCATCCTCTCTCAGTTTCATTGGGAATTTTCCACCTGAGGAGCTCAAGCCCTCCAAATTCAAGGAGTCGTGTGTCATGATGTTCTTTTGGAGAGCGATGGTAGGAGCATTACCCACTTAGAGTGCCTTGTTCAGAAGAAATATCACATCCTCTAGTCATTGTCCTCTCTGTGAGCTTGATGAAGAGACCATTGAACATCTCTTCATCCACTGTAAAATTTCCCAAGATGTTTGGTCCCAATCAGGATTGGGTAACCTCACGAGCCAACACTCTAGTTCCTTTGCTGATTGATGTTCTCTTTGGATACGTCCTTCCCATGCCTCCCACAACAAGGATCGGAAAGCATTCTACCTGGTTGTTACCACCATGTGGATGGTTTGGAACCATCGCTGCAAGTTCCTATTTGAAGGTATCCTCCTTAACACTAGATCTATCGTGTCCAAGGTTGCCTTCTCTACCAATGTGCATCACAGATGCATAACGGAACCCACCCCCCATGACTTGAACTTCCTATAGGATCGTGCGTCTCACTGGACTCCTCTGATTGGCCCCCATATCAAGATCAACATCAACATCGATGCTATTGTGGAGAGATGTGCTTTGGCTTCTAGCATTATTACAAGAGACACTTTGGGTCTCCACTTGCTCTTAACCACCTCCTTCAACCCAACCTCGTGCTCCTTTTTCTGTTTGGCATGCAAGTGGCATCCCAACAGGATTGGTCCCATGTTATCCTTAATAGTAGTTGTTGAAGCCTGATCAACTCTCTCCAGGTTGACTTGGTTCTGTCTCTCCCATGCACTTCTAGCTTGCTCTACCACTGTCAGGCGTAGGAGAGGGACTTCATCTCAATCTTTTATTCCTTTGTTCCCAGGGATAATAATGGATGCACACATGCCCTAGCACAACATTGTCTGCATTCCAACAATACCTTTGTCTCTTTGGCTTCCTTTGGACCAACATGTATTTCTCACCTCATTTGCTCTGAAAGTTTAAGTTAACATCGTGAATGTTATCCACATTTCAAAAAAAAAAAGTATAATATTGGTGGATGGGGTGCCAACAGCCTTGTTCAAGAGCAATAGGGACTATAGAAAGAGTCCACCGATCTTTTTAACTTTGAAGGCTCTGCGATATAATTGTAGTAACACAATTTTGAGTTTTGTTTACTTTGGTTGTCAATTATTTGTTCAGTGGCGAAGTCAGGATTTTCCATGACACGGGGTATCATATAAAGTATAATTATATCATAATCAATTTAAAAAATATGATACATGTATAAATATGAATTCAAAATATTTTCTATAAGATAAAATTCTACAATCAATTTAACAAATATTATAATAAAAATACATCACTTACCTCAAAGAATATTCTATCGAGTACGTATACTTTGAAAGTGCTTCATGATGATTTCAATTTCAACATCCTTGACAACATCACATTCAATATAGGTAATCAAAAAATCATTTATAAACTCACAAGCAATTCTTTATGATATTCATTACTGAGAAGACTTTTCCCACAGAAGTGGTAGCAATGGATAAAAATAATGCTAACTTCAACACTCAGAAAACCAAAAGATAAACCTGATCTTGCTTTAGTTCCATAAGCTTTTGAGAAAGTTCACTAATATATCTTTGATAGAGAAATCATCAAGACAAAGCTAGGCAAGATGTACCAATTTGCCTTTATCAAAAGACGTAAATCCATCACTTGGGTCAATGCATGCAATACAAAGAAGCAATTCCGTACATCTTTCATTGAAATGATTATTCAACTCATTCAACAATAAATCAATCACTATGTTAAAAATTTCAAATCGAAATAATGCATTTTTTTTCTTCCTGTCTACACCTTGGCCCTCTTGGTTCTCGATAAACATCATTCATCTCTTTGACTTCTATAAAATTCTTTTTACAAAAGACAAATACTTCTCCAAAAAATGAACTCCACATGTCATCATTACTTCTCAATCTTGCAAATTTTAACCAAGTTCATAGCATTAACAATATCTTAATCTTTTCTTTATAATGCCTCTTACGATTCACATGTTAATCCTAAAAGAGTTTTCATTAGAATTAACATGAAGATAAAATCATATGCTTGTATAAGGTTTACATATTTATTTGCTTCGACTCTCGTTTTTGTTAATTCATCATTTATTTCAAGGATTTGAAGCATTTCAACTATAGATGAAAACATAATAAATAAATTCACTAAAGTCTCATAATTTGAACCCTAACATGTACTCCTGCCCTTTTAATACTAAGTTTGTTGTGCGTGGGGAGAAGAGAAAACTAATTGCCAAACCCAAATCAGCAACAAACAATATCACACAAGACAGAGATTTACGTGATTCCCCGAATTGGGTACGTCCACGGATGGAGAGGCCTTTCTTCACTATGTGTAATTGGGGATACAAAAGGGTGTTGGGCATAACAATGGGAATCCTAG
>JAMKQA010037060.1:0-12975 GCA_024699735.1 Posidonia australis | reverse complement strand
AATTGAAATTTAACGATGATGCATATAGTGAGGACTTATTGTCCTCGCAATGTCCTCGCAAACGCCATTAGCGAGGAAATTGCGAGGACATTGGGAGGACTTAGCGAGGACATTTGTCCTCGCGATTTCCTGTTTTTCTAGTAGTGATAGCTCTAGGGCCCCTGTGCAAATATCTTGCCCTTAGAATTAATTTCCAAACAGGGCAGTGTTGACTGGAAAAGAATTGTCATATTAACTTGGTTTTTAAAGCTACACTGAAGTTTCTTAAGTTAATTATTCCCCAACCATTTTGTTGTTTTGGTCTGCAAATATTAGACCACTTAATTAAGTGCATCCCTTTATGATTAGGGGATAAGGAGTTCCACAAAAATTTACTTCTTAGAGTATCTATTTTTTCTCAATCTTTAAAGGCATATGAAGGACAGACATGTAATATGTGGGAATTACTGATAAGACAACATTAACCAAGACTAATCTGCCCCCTAAAGACAAGTGTCTAGCTTTTCAAGAGGAGAGTTTCTTAGAAATTTTTTCTATCACAGGTGTCCAACTGCTAACAGTGGCTCTTTTGAAGTGTAGAGGTAGTCCTAAGTATGTGAGGGGAAGGTCAGCTTTAGCACACCTCAAAATATCACATGAGGATAGTAAAGAAGCCTAAGAAACACCCACACCAGTGAGAGATGACTTATGAAAATTAATTTTTAACCCAGAACATGTCTAAAAACAGCATAATATTCTTTTAATATTAATCATGTTCTCAGTATTGTCTGGCAGGAATAGAAAAGTATCATCTGCATATTGCAGATTGACCAGGGAAGGACCTTCATGAGGGAAATAAATCCCAGAAATTAAATTACTTCTCTTAGCTGCCTGCAGCATAGAGTTCAATACATTTGTGGCTATGATAAACAGTAAGGGGGACAAGGGATTACCCTGTCTTAAACCATTTGAAGCCCCAAAGAAACCTTTAGAAGATCCATTAATTAGAACAGAGAACTTAGTAGTAGATATGCACATTTGGATCCAAGAGATCCACTTATCCCCAAAACCCATTCCATAAAGAGAGTCTAACAGAAAATGCCAGTTAATATTGTCAAATACTTTTTCAAAGTCTATTTTTAGAATATAACCCTTGATATTAGAAGATCTCATAAAGTGTAGGGTTTCTTGCGCAACAAGGAAGCAGTCCCCAATAGATCTTCCTGCCAAAAAGGCACTCTGAGAAGCATCAATGGCTGTGTTCAACACTGGTGACAGCCTAGAAGCTAGAGTTTTTGTAATGATTTTGTACAAACTATTAACTAGACTAATAGGTCTAAACTCTTGAATCCTAATGGCTCCCTGTTTCTTAGGGATAAGTGCAATGAAGGTCTGATTTATTGCAGAAAGAAAATCAGGGTCATTGGAAGAATGGAAGGACTAGAAGATGTTAACTAGTTCTGTTTTCAACAAATCCCAGTAATGCTGGAAAAAAAAACAGAGGGAAGCCATCAGGACTTGGGGATTTGTCCCCAGCTAAATGGAACACACTGGATTTAATCTCTTCTTCCTCAAAGGAGATCTCTAATTGTTCAGGGGAAGAGATTTTTACTGGGATAAGGGCATCCCAGCTAAAGGCCATATGAATACTGCAACCCTTATTGAATAGCTTAGTGAAATGATTCTCAATTTCTCTACAGATCTCCATTTGGGATATAGTTATGGAGTTATTAATGAGAAGAGAAGAAATGTTATTAGCCCTCCTATGGCATTTTACCATGTTATGGAAAAAGGAAGTGTTTAAGTCCCCTTCCTTTAACCATTGGATTCTAGATTTTTGTTTCCAGTACACCTCCTGTTCTTTAAGAAGGTCAAGATGTTCTAATCTCAGGGCCTTTTTTTCCACCCAATTAATATTGTCAGAATGTTCAGCTTGAACATCCAAAACCTGAATTTGAGATTCAATCATTCTGAGTCTTTTAGCTCTATTAGCTTTAATAGGAGCTATCCATTTCTTGAGTAAGGCTTTTAAAATTTTCAATTTAAAACTAAACTCAGACACAGGAGAAGATAGAGGAAGAGGATAACCATTCTGCCACCAATAGTCCTTAATTAATTGTTCAAATCCCTCTAAACAAAACCAAGATTTATAAAATCTGAAGGGGGGAGGACCCCAATTAGGGGCCATGGTATTAACCAAGACTGGGATATGGTCCGACACAATTCTGGCTTTGCCAGAACAGAAAGCATCAGGGAATTTCCCAGACCAGCCTAGGGAAACTAAAAAACGATCAAGCTTTACTAATGTGGGATGATCTTGAAAATTAGACCAGGTGAAGGAGAAATTATTTGGAGAGAAGTTAATCAGAGAATTCTGATCAATAAAATCATTAAATCTATCCATGTGGGAAGTGCTATTAATATGGAGGGAATGCTCACTGGGGAACCTAATCACATTAAAGTCTCCCCCTAAAAGCCAGTGGTTATTGACAAGTGTACTGATATAATGTAACTCATCAATAAATAGGGGTTTCAGGTTATGATCACAGGGACCATAGACCCCAGTGAGCCACCAGTCCAGATTAGCATCTAAATTTTCAAAGTTAATAGAGAGGCAGTAATTGGAGGGAATACACCTGATTACCTTTAATAGCCTGCTATCCCATCCTATTAGGATACCCCCTGAGGCACCTATAGAGGGCACCAAAGCCTAGGAGTTTATTTTTTTTCCTCCTATAAGCCTTAGAGACCCTTCAGTGAACTCTTCCTTCTTAGTTTCACTAACAATAATGACATCACATTTGTTAGATATAATAAATTCTTTTAACTCTCTCCTCTTATGACCAGAACCCAAACCTTTAATGTTCCATGCTGCTATAATCATAAAAAGTTAATGGAAGAAATAGAGGATCCCATCCTCACAGAGGATACAGTAGGATCTTCTAAATTTATATACTCCTTACCCTGATCCTGCCTAACTTGATTAAAGAAGGCTATTGATTCATTTTTTGAAGCCAATGAGATACCAATATTCTCACAAAATGATTGAAAATGGTCATAAGAGTCCCACAGTAACGGATCCACTTGGTTAACCTCAGAATTAACCAGGGTATCTATATTGGGAGTAGATAAATCATGGAAACTGTTGGAAGTAGAGCTATAAATAAAACCATTATCGTAATCTACAAATGATTGATGAACATTACCTGGTGCATGCACAGGTGTAGGAGGCCGCGAAGATGGCTTCTCAGAAGTGGTGGTACCCAGATCTTCTTGGTCCAGACAGTCATAGATTGCCATAACTTTTTTGAATTTTGCCAGAGAGAGGTTTCTAGCTCTGATCTCAGTTTCCACCCAGGTGGAAGCAACATTGGGATCATCTGGATTAGATCTCTGAGGGGCGGGGGGGGATAGGGGTACCAACCAGAGAAGGAGGAGTTGATATTGTTGATCCAAAAGCTGAAGGGGTGGGAAGAATTCCAGCTGTGCAATGAGCAGAAGACAGAGGAGGAGTAGTGGAAGTGGGTCTCATCTAGACATTTTTCCCAGATTTGTGCTGAGTTTTGGGTGCAGTGAGGTTCTTCCCACTGTTGTTACCTCGCCAGCCTTTATTACTTTTGAAAGGTTTCCTTATAGGTTGCAAGTTCCTAGATGAGGAGGACTGAGATGATTGCTTGGGCCATGCAGGGAAGGTCCTTTGTGTGGGAGGGGAAGAGGAACAGAGGTCCCAACTATGCCTGAATTTAATCGGGTATACAATTTTCCCATAGGCATAGAACCTAACATTAGGGATCTCCTTGCCAGGGAGAATCTTTATCCTTACCCTAGCAAAACCCAAGAATTTAACTCTGTCGAATGAAAGATCGACTTCCAACAGATTAGAAAAGTCTGAAAGCAATCTATGGAAAACTTCTATGCATCATAAGTGGTGAGGGATCCCTTCCAACCGGATCCAGGTCCCCTCCTCCTTCAGGGAGAGAACTACATTAGAGCTAGGCGTCCAATGGACATTAAAAAAAAAGAACCGCATTGTTTCGTTTTCATTAAAAAAAAGTTACATCATAAAAAAGAACCTGCATGTATGCAAACTAACTGTCTCTCACAGGAGCACATGTTTTCTCCTTCACAGTTTATGCAAAAAATTCCATCTGTGTAATAAATCTGTAGTCTATTTCACCTAACTCAGTGTCTACTTAGTATAAAAGGACAACATATAGAATCAACAAATTAGGACTGATACACAAGAAGATGATCAATGAAACCTATGCAAGATTTGAGACCAACAAAATTCACAAAAATTCGAAACTATTTTATTAAAATCGTTCCATAGTATTATAGGGAGGCCAGCCTATGTCATTTCCCTTGACTCAGTCTTATAATTGTCGTGACCTGGCGAGTAAGAGGTCTTACAAGTCTAAGACCACTGGGCCTACATCTTCAAATGAAAACGAAACATAATCTAGGCCTTCACAAGGCCCACCAGGCGAGCTTATAACCTAGTGTACAGAAGTCTCAATAGCTTAACTACTGAAATTAAGAAGAGAGTTGTAGCGGGAGGAATATGAAGCACAGGTGCATTGCACGAGTGGTATTCAATTTTTGTATAACCTTAGTAGCACATTATAGACGATCAACAATCGCATGGAGATTTTGATTTTCTAATCAATAATGATATAGCTTAAAAAATTGAAAATATTGAAGAATTGAGTTAATTCTTCACGAAAAATGAATAAATCTCTATCATATTACAAATTTGGAACAACTAATTATAGATTTAAGAAAAATAGAACATTTGAGTCATATATTAATTATCTATATTTAAGATTTTATTAATAATAATTAACAAAGAAGACAAATAAGAAAGCATAATCGAAATTTTTTATTTGAAATGGAGAAAGAAAGACTATTAAAAGAGAAGTAAAGACATTGAAATAAAAATTCATCACGGTTTTCTCTAAGCATCTTAGAAAAGTCATTTCTCTTAACCCATTCTTTATCAATCCTAACTTTCAACATGATTCATTTTTAAAAATTCAATTTGCAATGAAAAGGTTATATGTCTAGCCAAGTTTATGCAATTGTTAATTTTGATTATGACTTGAATGGATGTTGCTCTTGCTCCAAGCTATAAATTTCTAATCTGAATAGGATTTCTACACACATGTGACCCAAGACTAGCATCATAAGTTTTAGTAAAATGAAACAATACTAATAATTATTTTTGTAGCACGGTGTTGTGTGATGTGCATTGTAAATGGAGAAGAATTCTACTATTTCCTCTTTTTTGTTTCCTGTAAACCAATTTCGACTTTCTATAATGCAGGCTCATGCAATAAAATGTAGGAAATCAAATACTACAGGTGTAACATCCGTAAAATTCATTTTGTAATTATTTATATTTTATGAATTTTATTTTTGGACGGGTGTTATTGTTCCGAGGCCCATTGTGTGGTTTTGTACTTTTAGACTTGGGCCTCGTGGACCGACTTTTATTTACGTCCCTGTGCGTGGTTTGGCACTATACATTGTGGCACTGTGTGTGTGGGGCCCAGGTGTGGGGTCCGTGTGGGATTCGCACCGTGGACTGGTTGCTGTGGCTGGTGGTTGGGCGCAGTGGCTGGTGTGCTTGTGCGGGGTGCCCGTGGCTAAGACGTGCTGGTGAGCATGCTCTTAGCTATTGCGTGCGCAGGCTTTATAAGCCGCCCACATCACATTTCTCTATCATTCATCACCGTATTCTCCTTCTTTCTTCTTCTTTCTCCTCCTCCTTGGGCGTGCTTCTCTTCTTCCCCACCTTCCCTTCCCTTCCTCCCCACTCCTCCTTCTTCCCCACCCCTTTCTCCTTCCACTTGTCCTCCCCTACCTCCTCTGTTCCCTTCTTTTGTGCGACGACGGAGAGAGAGAGAGAGAGAGGGAGAGAAGTGGAGGTGCTATGGTGGCTCGTGGTGGCCTGGGAAGCTCCAAAGCGACGTCCCAGAGGTCGTGCGGGGTTGTTGGAGCTCGCTGGAGTCGACCGGAGATCGTTGGAGCTTGTGTCAGGTATGCATCTCCAATCCCTGTAATAAAGAGCATGAAAATAGTAGAAATTGATAGGGTTGCATGAAATCTAGCTAAATTTACATTCCTAGAATTTATTGTGATTTTATGAGAATTTATGTTGGATTTATGGGCATTTATGTCGGTAGTTGAGATTTGGGTCATTTTAACCCTTATGCCCTTGCGATTTTATATCTTGATGCATGGTGAATGGATTTCAGTTTTGTTTGTTGGATTTTGGAGTAGACTCAAGGGTCTACATCTTATGTTTTATGCAAGATTTTTGATATTTATTTAGAGGGTCCGATCGAAGTTCCTAGTTAGGACGATTTTGGACTGTAGGGTTTGGACCGTTCTTGTTTTTTACAGAATTTGGCATACTGAATCATTTCAGTATGCCGTTTTTTTGTCAGATTAGGTCCTTTGGTCGAAATTCGGTCGTTTGATTTTAGACGATCGACCGAATCAGGAGATTTTGGTCGACCAAATCATTTTCGGTATACCAAATTTGGCTTGAGTGTTGACTGCTGATTTGATTCGGTTGATCGATCTAGACCGGCCTACCGAACAAGGGGTTTTCGGCATACCGAACTTGTTTTCAGTATGTCGAACTTGGGCCCAAATAAGTTTATAAAATCTGATTTCCGTAGGGTTTTCTGGATTGGTTTGTTTTATCCCATTGAGAGGGATTGTGGGCCGATAGTGGTGGTCTCTTGGGACCCTTGATGCGTCGTTTTGCCGAGGTTTTGAAAGAGTTTTCAAAGATATGAAATTGGTTTTGAAAGTGGATTTCAAAGAGATAGTTGGCTTGTTTTGGAAAATGTTTTCCTAGTTTTTTGTATGTGGGCCGAGACAGTGTGGGTTCATGTCGTCGAGATTAGGGAATGTGACGACATTCTCGGGTGGTCGTGCACGACTCCCTAGTTGAGGTCAGGGGTCGAGATACTTGAGGCTGAGGAGCGTCGGGTTTTGGAGGTATGAGACTCCCTAACTGTCGTCTCGAGGCTAGGGTTGTGGTCCACAGGTTGAGGTTTTTTATGGCATGACGGGGAGGTATAATACTCCTGTTGTCGTTGTAAGCACTGAGGCTTGGGTGTTGTCAGGTGTAGAGGTATGACACTCCCTCTTGAGCACCGTGTGTGAAGGACGCCGTGAAAAGGCATATCCTATGGTGATCAGTGCGGGTGAGACACGTACCCCATAGCTGGTAGCGTCTTGAGAGACAAGACAGCCTTCCTAAGGAGGGGTTGGCTTGTGAGGGTTCTCTAGAGGGGGGAATCGTGGGACGGTGAACGCTCCTACACAGGGTGGCCGTCACCGTGGTAGTGCAGAACGCTATGGTCCATCCTCGACAGACTGCTTGTGGCCAGAGTTAGGTTGCCTAGCGTCGGATTTCCTGACTCACTGTGTGTGGTTTTGGCCATTGAGGGCCTTTACTTGTGGTTTTGGGTTAGTAGAGCCCTAGTTGTGGTTTTGGTCGATGTGTGCCTAGGTTGTGAGGTTTTGAGAAAATGATTTGTAAAATGAATTTAAAAGGAAAATTGGTTATAATTTTTTTTTTTTGTGGTTTTTCTTGGGTGCGTACTGGGTGACTTTTGTCACTCATGCGTTTTCCTCGTGTTTTTGGTTTACAGGTGCAGACATGCAGGGGGCTAGAGTAGTGCATATAGTCTAGAGTCTCCTAGCTACACACATAGGTTCCTATTAGTTAGATATTTTCTGTTTAGCTTTAATTTTCCTGTAATTTAATGTGTTTTAAATTATTGTGGAAAATATGGGACGTTACAGCAGGAACAGTTTTTTCTTTGAAATCCTCATATAAATGGACACTAAGTGGTGCACCCCTACGAAATTGAGTGGGTGAGCTCTTTTCTTTGGTTTGTATGGGGCTTCTTTTCTTTATATACTTCCATTTACATATTGTATTTTAGTTTTTATAACACCCTTTTGTTATCTTATAAAGGTTCGATTCTTGCAAGTCAATCCTTACTTGTATTTCTTTTGTAAGGATTGTGACTATAGGACACTTGATTATCAACAAGTATTTTGATATATGAATTATGAAGTGATTTTTCATTGAAAATCATTCCTAGATTTGTTGCACCTTTATCGACATGAAGTTAAGAAGATACATCACAATATTCTATTTCTATTAGTTATCTTTTTGGGATGTACTATTGAACCTTATTGGTAAGTGTTTTGATATATGCAATGTAGTACTATGTATAACTCCTAGCTCTGACACCTTTATTGACATGAAGAAAATAAGATACATGACAATATTCATTTTCTTTCAGTTATTCTCAACCCACATTTTATCTAATAAACATGCTCTAAAAAAGGTTAACTTATGAGCCATTTGTTACAAATTTAACTGTGGATCATTAGCTGTTGAAATGCTTTGTTGTTAGATATGTAGTGGACTCTCACATTTATTGCATCTCTTTAAGAATTTTGTTTTATACAAGTTCTATATGCAATAGGACTCACCTTAACACCCTTTTTTGTTGTAACTTCTTGAAATTATTTTTAAGGATTTATGTTAATAGATTGTAAATGGGTGATTGTTGTCTGTAGTTTTATGAATTGTAGTTTTTACCTTTTCCTCGAAATAGCTTGTAGCTTTATGGACTAATTAACAGGTGTAGACATCCTGATTTTGTTTCACTGATTGGTGGACCCCTTTGGACGAATGTTCAGGACATGATAGATTGAACCAGCTCCCTAAAACCCAGTCAGCACACTCCAGAATCCAACCCAACACCTTAAACCCTTCCAACACCTTAGACAACTTCTAAACCACGAGCCCATGGCCCATTGGTAGCTCAAACACCTTGGAAATGGGCCCGAAATCCAACAAACAGACTTTTTCCTAGTGGGACCATGTACCGATACCATGGACAGGTTATGTGGGTTGGTTGCATGGAAATCCTAGGTCAGTAGTGACGTAGCCCAATCAATTGGCCCATTCACCCCATAGATCATTGGTCCAAGGCCTTGCGTTGGCTTACATGGGTTTGGCTATGTGCCTGGATGTGCCACGAGTCATTAGGATTCTTAGGCTTCAATAAAGGAGAGTGAATAGTGAATTAAATAAGTTATATGCAATTTTATGATTTGTTTAGCAATTTGCAAGATTTTAAGTAAATAACAAGTAAATTGAATATAGCTAGGAATTTCGATATTAAACTATAGCATGTATAGAAGGAGATGAGAGGCAATGTGTGACCATGTCGATAGAATCACCAAACTCCTCGTGCGTGAAAGCACATGAAGAATCCCAATAAGGTCACAATGAAGATGATGAATCCAAGGAAGGACACTCGACTTGAAAATATCAAATAAAGATAAAGAAAAGGATAAGAAAAAGGAGTCATTACCAAATATTTTAACAGAAAGACGAGGAAAACCGAAATGCATAACAATGCGAGAAAACGATGCAAACGAATGCAAATGAATGACTGTGTGTGTGCTCTATGCCTAATGGATGCAACGCTTCAGGTACTATAGGCCAGAGAAAGGGTAAGGATTCTTATTACGCATAGAGAAGATGTTAGGCACCCCTATGCGCCCGAATATCGATCTTTCTTGGCTAATCACTTGCTCATGGAGTGAGTGTAGTGTATGCTTACCTAATTCTAGAATGCATGCTCAAAACTATGCCATAGCTAATCACAAGAAACAAAGTGAGGAATTTCGAGGAAAACCACACAAAAATCCAAAAAGAAACCAATCCAAGGGTCATTGTAGGCATTGCAAATGTCAGTTAATGTACGCCCTTAAGCGATAAAAAAACTGAAATCAAATCAAAGTGTAAAGGTGAACCAAAGGAAAACGAGAAAAGAAACAAAACCGAATCAAGTAAGGTAATGTAGGCATTTTGATGCCAATTAATGTATGCCCTTGGGCGATGAAAGAGCATGCACAAATTCTGAAAAATACAGAAAGCAACTATGCAAATGCAAGCTAAAAACAAGTATGAAAATAGTAAATGTTCATGAAAATGGTTAAAGAAGCAAAGCCACAATGTGGCCAATGTAGGTGCTTGAACGCCATTTAATGTACACCCTCGGGCGATATGGAAAACTAATACAAAACAAAATCATAAAATCGGAGTAAAATCATGGAATATTGTGAAAGGGGAAAATTTGATTCTATGTAACGATGGCGTTAAGATGCAAATTTATGTATGCCTTGGGGCAAGATGTAAAACTAATATGAAACAAAATCAAAATAAAACCACCAAATGCTATGTGATATACATGAGAATATGCATAAAATGTATACATGAGTATATGCATGAGGATGTGCATGGAATTTACGCGTGAGAAAGTATGCATGAATAATATGCATGAGTACATGCAGGAACTATGTGCATGAATAAATGCATGAACAATGTACATGAGTAATGATGATGAAAGCAAAACAAGAATGGAAATGGAGTTCCTGTCAATGCTTGTTTTGACCTGAGTGAACTTCCCTAGCCATCCACGCCTATCTGTTGCGTCGCCCTAATTTGCCAATAAGTCTCGCTTCCATGATTCACCTCTAGTATTCGTCAATAGGATTTGCCTTCTTGATTCGCTATCAGGACTCGCTTGATCGTTCACAGAATAGAGTTGCTAAGTGGCTTGCTCCAGGTCGAATCAAGAAGATGCTAAATGTTGTGGGATGACATGAGAAGCATAGATGTGCACAAATAAGCATGTACGAACACTTAATTACAAAAGTTAAAGCATGAATTTTCTTCCCCATCACCTCCGTTGATTTATGGGTTCATCCGACAAGACGGCTTGTTAATGCTGGCCTGAAGCGCGAAGGAGGGGTTCTAATGCTTCCGGAAGATAGTGGGAGTGAGGTGGAGTGTGTGGATGAGTTTAGGTGCAAGAAAACAAGCGCATGTGCCCTCCTTGACCTACCTCGTTGTCGGACCAATCTTGCCGACGAGCTGGCTCATAAGAAGCAACTAGAAGCTCCGACGCAACAATCTGACATTCTGAAGGCTCGGGGAGCAAGAACAGATAGGTGCAGACATGGATGAGTACACGAACATGGACCTGGGTGCTTGGATTCTTCCTCCCACCTCCCCGCACTGTCGATCTTGTTTCACCGGCGAGCTCCTTTGTGGGAAGCAAGCAGAGGCTCCAGCATGGCAATCCGAGGCTTCGGGAAGATCGAGGGAGTGAGGAGGAAGACATGCAAGCGATTGGAGGTCAGAAAGGATGTGTGTATGCCCTCCCCGACATACCTCGTTGTTGGTCCTGTTCTCGCCAACGAGCCTGCCTACGGTAGGTGAACAAAGGCTCCGACGCATTGATCCAAGGCCTCTGAAAGGTCAAGGGGGAGAAGAGGAAGACGTGTAGGTGCTTAGATGCAAGAATGGCCATGTGTGTGCTCTCCCGGACCTACCTCGTCGTCGATGCAGCTTTCGCCAGTGAGCTCAACCGCAAAGAGCAAACAGAGGCTCCAGCATACCGATCTGACGCCTCCAGAAGATCAAGGGAGAGATGAGGGATGTATGCATGTGCTCAGTTGCAAGGATGGTTACGTGGATTCTTCTCCCCACCTAGCTTGCCAGTTTACGGGTTCTGTTGGCAAACTCCTCTGAAAATCACATCCAGTGGCCGTGGTGAGGGAATTCAGAGCTTCGAACGGCTTGGAGAAGCAAGAACAAGTTTAAACCTACATGCCTATGTGCTCAGAAGTAAAATACACTGCATGGATTCCTTCCCCGATCTCACTTGCCGTCGTGGGATTCTGGTCATCACTTCCAGCCACAGAGGTCGATTGTGATGAACAGGAACTCCTCCAATGCTGCCGGAGGTGAAAAAAGAATGGAAGAAGTGGAAGAGGACATGATGTATGAAGTGGCATTTGGACGAGTTGCGATACAACCCTCCTCCCCCGACGATGGGTTCCAACGAAGTATTCGACGACGGACGCCGTCCAAAGGCTTCGACGCAGCAGCTCAACACTTCCAAAGAGTTGTGGGAGTAAGAGTGGAGGCTAACTAAAATGAATAAGTGTCTAGAAGCAAGAATTGTTGTGTGGATTCTCCTACCTGCCTCTCTCTCCGATGTTATAGTTCTAGTGACGTTCACCGGTCAGGGAAGATGGCGACAATGTTCTGGAGCTACTGTGATGCCTTCGGTGAGTGAGGGAAGTCAAATGGGATGCAAATGAGCATGTACGAATGCCTAAATGCAATAATGATCAAACAAAATCCTCCACTCCACTTTCTTGCTGTTAGTGGGTTTTGATGTCATGCATGATTGTGCACGCCGCCTCGTGGCTCCAGTGCGGTGATCCGGTACTTCCAGAGGATAGGAGAGGCGAGAAAAAAAATAAGCATATGCTAAAATGAGAGTGAATGTATGCAGTGCTCTGTGGATGTAGATTTGAGGGAGTGACGGAATTGTCGTCGTGTCCACTCACTTCATCAATTATTGTGATTGTCACTTATCTTTTACTGATGAGGTTGACTGATAAGACGCCTACGGGAGTTGTGGTGGAGTTGTGGTTGTGTGGATTCTTGGTTTATTAGATCGGTGGTAAGATGCTAACTAACGACATTCTCGTACTTTTATAATAATCCTTTCCTTCAAAACAAATAAGAAAAACAAAATAAAATGGATTAGACTAGGTCTAGTAAATAAGTAATAAAAAGATAACAAAAGAAAAATATAAATATGTTGTAGACACCTCGATTTTGAAGTCACTTGGCAACAGACTCCTCCGGTTGATGCACTGGTCGCGACTACCAAAACCCTAGCCTACACAAGCCCAATTAGGCCCACATTAGCCCACCTAACCCAATTAAACCTAAAATCCAGCAAATCAACCTAAACCCACTTAATTCAGCAAATAAAATCCATAAACCACAAAATCCAATTAAAATCCACCCAAAATCCCATAAAACCCTAATTAAATAAAATTTGATCAAATCCATTTAAAAATCCA
>JAMKQA010037059.1:0-18726 GCA_024699735.1 Posidonia australis | reverse complement strand
GCTTGCATGAAGTCAAATAGGCTTGAAATGGTGTAGTGGGCCCAAATGGGCTCAATCAGGGTTTAATGGGCCTAAGTGGGCCTTCATGGGCCCAATTGGGTTTCCATGAATTAAATGGCCTAGGTTAAGGGGTTTGAGCTCAACCACCCGACCCATCCTGCAAAATTGGTAAAATTGGGGTGTCTACAGGTGGCAAATGAGGAGATGAATCCTAGGACGAGCTATCATCAATGTGACGAATAACCCAAGGAAAGATGCTCAATCACGAAGTGTCGCAAATGAGTGAATCAAGGTAGGAACGCTCGAGCACTGGCTAAGGAACTCACGCTCTTTCCTAGAAAAAAGAAAACTACCAGTGTTAAAACCAGCAACAAGATGCAGTTATTAAAGTGGCGTGAATGGCATTCATGCACATGGATGCGTCTATTATGCTCTCTCTCACCAATCTAGTGTGTCCTACCAGGCTGTCTACTCTAGGATCACACATGGGTAAATGGATCTCCGACTCCCCACTCTAAATCCTGGCCAAAGCACAAGCAGTGAACGAGTGGTGCGTTGGTGGCCTCATCTCCTGCAGTAGCATGGAGTTGTACCCTCTACTAACACCGACAAGACCCCTGGCAAGGGGGACAAACTAGCAACACGCCCTACTCCAGAGATATAGAATGGGATACTAGAATTGTCCTTCCCAAACTGTAAGTGGACTTAGAGGAGAAGATGCATGCCCTATATGATCAATCATGCAATATGCTTTTGTGTCTTTTACTTGCATTTTATTAACCAGAGGGGAAAAGAGTTCGAATTGGTCTCTAATTTTGCCTTATTAATTGTTTCTCTGAGTTTATGTGTTTTATTTTTAAACCAGAAAGGGAAAACAAATATGTCTCTACTCTCCTAGTCGTATCAAATGTGACAGGGGAAGAAAACACACAAGGCAAACAACAATCAAAAGGCATGATCATGGCATCTGCGAGTGTCGTGGCATCATGATTGTGAAAGAAAGCATCCATCAAATCAAAAGGTAGGATATATGGCATGTGAGTGTAGTGATAGAGCAAATGTGTAAAAGAAGTGTGAAAGGCATACTAAGTAAGCAAACAAGCAAACATGTGTAGCCAAGGCCTCAGAAATAATGATCAAGCAAGTGAGAAATAACTAACCTGAAAGTTGGAATCTGGTAGTCCCCAGTGGAGTCGCCAGTTCTATGACCATGCCCACCGAGGAATTTGGCACACAGTCACACTAGAGGGAGGAGGCCACAGCCATGCTAGGATGGCGAAGGCGTAAGATAAGATAAGACAAAAAAATTAGAGTCACCACCTAGTATTTTAAGGGAAAGACAAGGAAAATCACAAATAAACCACAAAAATGGATGAATGCATATGATGCAAATGAAAAGGCCAAATGTCTACAAGCCATAGAATGGGTAAGGATTCTTATTATGCACGGGGAATGTATTAGGCACCCCCATACACCCGAGAAACCCGGTCTTTCTAGTACAATTCGCTTGCTAGAGGTTGAATGAATGCTTGCTAAGCCTAGATTGTGCTTTAATCATGCTAATATGAATGCCAAGTCATGACTGGATGGATGTGCAAGATGCATGCAAAAATTGCGAAGAAAATCACATGAAATGACAGAATAATGAAATATGAAACGACAAAGAAAATCACATGAAATGATGATGTTTTTGAAGAAAATGATCCAAGAAACCATATTGACATCAAGATAATCAATAATGCGATCGACCCAAATCATCGGAATCATGGAAAACGTCGCAGAAATCAAAATGGACAAATTGCGAAGAAGTCCATGCAAAATAGCCAAATGGTGGCATATGAAGAAAATCACATGAAATGTTTTTGGAGAGAATGGCCTAGGAAACCATACCGACCTCAAGAGAATAAAAAATGTGATCGATCCAAATCATCGGAATTAGGGAAAATGTCCTGAAAATCAAAAAGGGGAAAATAATCCGCAATTGGACCATTGTGGGCCTTTTGGTCAATTAATGTATGCCCTCGGGCAATGAAATGAAAGAATTTGACAACGGGTTGGTGAAAAATCCACGGAAAAACATATAAAATGCAGGCTTATTCAAAAAGGATGGAATGATATGCAGATATAATGAAAACTATGCAAAATGCATGAAAATGTACCTAAATGTGTAAAAGATGCTGAAGAATGATTTAGACAGAGATTATGCATGACTTAGTGCACAAATAACGTGCATGTGCATGAATTGACAGCATGGGGGTAATTAGGTAATTTCACATGACTAAATGTGATAAATATATACATTTTCATGATGCATGGTCTAATATATGCAAACATTTATGCAAAATGTTGGTAAAATGTTATTTACAAGAAAACTTGATGGAAACAAGGTTTTAAATAAAAGAAAATAATGTAAACATAGTAAAGGACAAGTGTAGGGATTAAAGTGCAAAATTCACAAAGGAATAGCAAATCCACTTGAAAAACTTCCCAAAAATCAGAGAACAAAAGACTATCACATGAATCAAAGTGAAAATACATTTTGGTGAGAAGTGGATGTTGAAAAATCACATATTTGCAATTTGAAGAAATCTAGGGACTAAAATGAAAATCCCACAAAAAGATGACAATCATGGTTGAAAACTGTCCAAAAACATTCATGCTAAAGCTCAAGTAATGGTTTAATAGAAAAATGTGGCATTAAGGTGTGAGATGTATGGAAATTGTGTTTTAGTAATTTTATGAAAGTTTAGGGTGTAATGTGCAAAATTTACATAAGATGTGCACATGTGACCAAAATATGAAATCAAAGATCATTTTACATTGAAAACATGATTTTTAAATGAAAACTATATTTAAATGCAAAATTACAAATAAAAAGGGTGAAAAATGTCAAAAATGTGTGTGAAAACAATTGAAATCCTAATTAATGAATTAAAAACTAGATTAAGGGCCTAGATGCAAATTTCCTAGACAATAACTGTATTTTATGGATTCAGGGGTTCACATGCAAAATTTCCAAAGCTTAAATGTGATCAAAATTAGGTTTTTATGATGTTCAGTGTGATTACAAGGTTTTTTAAGGCTCTCAATGCAAATTTCACACAGAAAGTTTATTTTAAAAGGCTTTGGGGGCTTAATGCAAATTTTTAGGACGTAGTTGCAAAGAAAACATGATTCCAAGGGCTTAAGGGTGAAGAAATAAATATTAATGCACTAGTAATGAAGAAAATAAAACATGTAGGGGATCGTTTGCAATTTTTACAAAAATAACAAAACAAATAAAACTTGTTTAAAACTACAGGGGTTCAAACATAAAAACATAGGACCAAAAAGTAACAATTTAAGGGCCTAAAAGTAAAAACCTAAAACTACATGACCTAATCTAAATCCCCGCCCTTCGAAGTTCACCAGCGCTCCAATAGCCGACAAGGGCTCTCGCGAGTCTTTGGCAACGACACAACAGTGGAGGAGCTCCGGCGATGGTCGGAGAAGTTGAGGAGGACGACGGCGAGGCTCTCCGACGTGTTGGGCAAGGATGGGGTGGCTTGGGATGCTCCCCCCATCTCTGGCTCCAGCGAGGGCTCCATCGGCGTTGAGGAAGACGACAGTGGCGTGGCTAATGGAGGTGTGGCTGCTGGGTCGATGTGGCGAGGGCTAGAGGAGCTTCAGGGTGGCATGAGGAAACTTCCGGAGGAGTCAACGAGGACTAGGGTGGGTTGAGGTGTTCCCCCGGTCTCTTGTGCCAACAGCGCTCGTGGCAAAGGTGGAGGTGGTGCTCTGCAGTCTGGGACAACGACATGGTTGCTTGGAGAGGTCCCTGGCAAGGGAGGCGAATCTTCCTAAGGTGGTGGTGTGCGGCAGGAGTGTCCAGAGTGCTCGAGTGGCTTCTACAGCAGAGGATCGACGGTTGATGGGCAACGACGACGTTCTTGGCCGTAGTAGGCCAGTTGGACCCCTCCTGAGAGATGGAGGCTCTTGGAGGAGGAGGAAGAAGAGGGAGGAGAGGCTCGAGGAGCCTCTTCCCATCCTAGGAGGCCACTGGCTTCACCGGTGGTGGTGAATCCACTATCGACGGAGGCGAAGGCGACGGATAGAGTGCAGGTGTCTCCGACGAGATGCTATCAGACGCCTGGGGGGATTCTACGGACCAATGGGAAGTTTTTTGAGATTAAAAGAAGGGGAAAAGAGTACCTGAGATGACTGTTGTCCCTCCCGATGCAAATGGATGGAGACGCTCCTCTGGATCGGTGGTTCAAGGTTATCTAGGGCTGTAAAAGGCATGAGGGAGGTGCTCTAGAGGTCGTGGATTGTTAGTCTCTCTAGGGTTCCAATGGGAATTCTCTCGCTGGGTTTTTCAAGAGGCCCCCTCCCATGGGTTTGTCAACGATGGTCAATTTAAATGTCGATGGAGGAGTCCCACGTCGTCGATCTTCCTCCCTGATGGCTGAGGACTGCCCAATCTGGCGTGAGCTAGAAGGAGGTTGGACGGAGATCACATTGGAGGAGAGCCAGGCACCGGAGATCTCGGGATTATCGAAGATGATGCTGGAGATTGCAGGCTGACTGTCGGTGATGGCCAGAATTAGTTTTTCTATTTTCTAAGTTTTTGATTCAGGGGGATATGGGTGTTGTGGGCTGGCTTTTGGGCCTACAAAGTGGGCTTTTGATTTTAGGGTTTTTAGGTTTAAAATTTTTAGAGTTTGAAGGGACTTTGGGCTTTAGGTTTTTATGATTTTAATTTTTTTTGTTTTGGTGATTTAAGGTTAATGACTTTTGGTTCAAATTTGGTTTTATGTTTTAAGTTCTAGTGATTTAAATTATGGTTTTGATTTTGTGATTTTAACTTGATTTTAGGTTTAATTAAGTGACTTTAATTAGGTTTTTTGGATATTAATTAGGGTTTTTGAGTTTTAGTTTTAAGTTTCATTAGGATTTTTTGGATTTTATTATTTTAGAGTTTTTTGTGATTTTGATTAGGGTTTAGGGTTTTATTGTTTTAAGTTTGATTAGGGTTTCTGGTTTTATTATTTTAGGGTTTTTTTGTGATTTTAATTAGGATTTAGGATTTTATTGTTTCAAGTTTAATTTTGTGATTTAATTAGGGATTTAAATTTTGATTTAATTGTTTTTTATTTGGGATTTGATTTAGATTTTGATGTAATTGTTTTTTTTTGCTTGATTTTGTTTGGATTAGGGTTTCTTTTTAATTAGATTTAATTTTTAATCGATTTTATTGTGTTTTACTTGATTAGGGTTTTAATTAGGGGTTTTTGCTGAATTGATTTGAGTTTTAAATGGTTTACATGTATTTTACTTAATTTTGATTTTAATTAGGGTTTTTGCTTAATTAATTTGGATTTTAAATGGTTTAAATGGATTTTATTTAATTTTTGTTTTAATTAATTGTTTTATCTTGATTAATTTGAATTATAATGTCTTAAGTGAGTTTTGTTTGGTTTTAATTTTTAATTATGGGTTTTTGCTTTGATTAGGTCAGAGTGGGCTTGTGTGGGCCTAAATGGGCTTATGTAGGCTTGAGTGGGTTTGTGGGTTTAGGTTGAGCTAGAGTTTAGGTGGCATTCGGGTTTGGTGGTTGCAACCAGAACATCTTTCCAGAGGTGCCTGCTGCCAAGTGACTACAAAATTGGGTGTCTACAGAGGGTACAGCTCTTTGCTATTGCTGGTGTCGAGGCCACCAACGCACCACTCCTTCATTGCTTGTTCTTTGGCCAAGATTTAGAATGGGAACCTTACTTTTCAGTCCAGAGTCAAAACCTAAACCCATGAGTGTGGCCCGTGTGGTCAATCCCATGTGGGACATGCATGGTGAGAGAGTGCATATTAGAAGCATTCATGTGCATGTGTGCCATTCATGTCACCCTAACAAATAATTGCATAGCTCACATGTTTCTTCTTTTGTTTTGTCTCTACCTTTTCATTTTGCTCACAAACTAGCTTGTCCTCTCTTGATCACAGTGTTTCGTGTTCGAGTTCCTAGGCTGGAGCCTGGGTGATCCTTTCAGTGACCTTAGTCTTGAGGCATTGCTCTCGACTGTCCTTTCTCGAGCTATCCGTCACTTCTAACGATAGCACCTCGTAGGTGTCATCCCCCGGTCTACAATTGCAGTCCCATCCTTACTCACTCACGGTCCATTATGGCCTAGCGAGCTTCTGAGACTTTTGTACCAGCTGCTTCAAAGGGGATCTCTATTTCTGCCCCTCCTTCTTCCCTTATTTTGACATCTATTACCTCATATGCCCTCCACGAAAGCCACTTTCAGGCACGTGGACTTTCCTACCCTTCAGTTTTGGGACACTGGCAGACCCTGATTGGCTTGGAGCCCACCATTGAGGCTATTACTGTGACCACTACAAGGACACCAGATTTGATAATGTCCTATCCTTTGGATGGCTCAGCCCCCTTTGACACACCATTGGCTATGATTGTCTCCTCTGTAGGAACTCAACCAGGCGGATCTTTGAGGTTCCAACCCCCTTTGACATCCCTTCCGCTTGCACTTCCGACCCTTGGTACTGCTACCGATGGCTTTGTCACTATGCAATCTCAACAGCTTCTGGCCCTTCGATAAAGGCTGCAAAACATGGCTTTCTCTTTGGATCCTACTCTGACTACTTCCATCGGTCCTATTCCTGAAGTTCCATATTAGCCAGCTCAGACATTCCATGCTGCACCTGTCACACCACCACTGCAGTCATTGCCACAGCTTCTCGTTGCCTCGACGACAGGCGCCACCTCTCTACTGTTAACATCATCATCACTATATACATAGTATATTCCTCCATTTGCTGGTGGTCAGCCTTGTGTATATTCCTACATAGTATATTACTTCCAGTAGCAGGCTAACGAGATGAGAGGCTGCTTATTCGCCTTTCCCAGAAGAGCCTCACAAGTCCAGCTTTAAAGTGGTTCACATCTCTGGATATGACCACCATTAAGACCTGGAATGACCTTAGTTAGGCTTTTCTAGAACAATATTCATTCAATCTCGACATGGTCCCAAAGCACGAGAACCTAGTAGCAACAAAGCAGAAGCATTATGAGCCGTTCAGAGAGTACGTCAAGCGCTGTCAAGCCCTCACTTCACAAGTTTGCAATAGATCCTCTGATGAAGAGTCTATCGAAATGATAATCCGAGGAGTGCAGCCAGCCATAGGGTCCCTGTTGAGCATTCAACCCATTTCCACTTTTGCATACCAAATCAAAGTTGGCACCCAAGTCGAGAGCTCATTGTATAGCAAAAGTTTTCCTAGTTAACAGCATTTGCCAAGTAGACCATGGCTTCGAACCACAACGGAGGAACCAGCAACGGTAATCGTGGCAACAATGGATCTAACACCAGATATTCGTGGAGGAAGGACACTACCAAGAATATCATGGCATATGTAGGAGCACCTGTTATGCGGGTTAGTGTGGTGAGCTCGCTAGCACAAAATCAAGTGGTTTATACCTCTGCACCTAGGGCACCACGCACATCACAAATCACCACCACCGTTGAGCTAGTATACCAGCTTGCACCAGCAAGGCAAGGGCGCAACCTAGGACCAAGGAAGCCTCGACGACGTGAGAGGGATTACACTCTTTTGGTTGAGCCATTGAGTGCCATGTTTCCCAAAGTTGCGTCATTTCTAAAACTTCTTGAAGTTCGTCCACTGCCAAACCCACTTTCACGGTGGTTTAAAGCAAATTTATTCTGTAGTTACCACAGAGTCACGGAGCACTCTACAGATAACTGCTTCACGCTCTGAAGTGCCATTCAGAACCTGATTGACCAGAAGCTCATCATAATCAACACACTGGAGGCAGAGTCTACGCCAGCTGCACCAACGCCACATTCTTCTGCACCCGCACATAGAAATATAGTTAACCTGCCCTTGCCTGAGCACACAGCTGGAACTTTAGGAGTTCATCTCATCTCTCCTATTAAGTTTGCACCTCATTGTTTGATCCATCCCTTCTCATTCATGACATCTCAGATCCTTTTTCTCATCAGCTTTTCCAATCTTTTGTTGAAGCTTCTAGTTCTACAATCAACATGATTCAGTTGACAGCCAAGCCAAGGCGCATAGCTACTAAACCTACCATGCAATCCACCTCACCATCTGTCTGTTTGCTAGGTTAACCAAAGCCAGACTTGGTTCAGAAAATGCCAAAACCTGCCTCACCAAACACACTAGCCTTAGTCCCAGTGGAATTGGAGGCTAGCACTCCTATGGTCATTATTTTGACACAGGTTACCCATCATATATCCTACAGTTATGCCACAAAAATGTGCGCTAAGGTAACACTTTCAGGATGGGTATACAAGGCCCCAGTTCTAGTTAGCATGCCCAACCAGTCAACTACCTCATCATCCCAACCAGAGAACCAGATTCCCAGTCCTGTTCCCAAAGAAGTAACCCTAAGAACTAATCTCACCACTACCAAAAATGACCCACCTATAGCAGACATCACGGCTCAATTGAAAAAGGTTAAAGCAGATATTTCTATTTGAGACCTAATTCACACATCAGCTGAGCATAAGGAGGCCTTCCTCCAAGTTTTCCAAGACGCCCATGTTTCCCCAACAATACAACCGTTAGCCTTGAAGAACATGGTAGGAATGGTAGCTGCACCATAGGTGATTTCCTTTTCTAGATCAGAATTATCCCCAGCAAGGACTAATCACAACTAACCCCTATTCATCACGGTGTAATATTAGAATTTCCACATTCCTCGTACTTTGGTGGATAATGGTGCCGGCTTAAATGTCTACCGCTTGTGAATCGCAAGTCAGGTTGGATTCAAATCCGAAGACATTACCCTGGTTATAATGGAATGATAGTATTTGATAACACGCACCATGATGCTTTAGGGATTTTGGTTATTCCTCTGATCATTGGTCCTGCCTATTTCGAGGTAGAGTTTTATGTTGTTGACCTCGAACCATCTTTCAATCTCTTGCTTGGGCACCCATCGCTCCATAAGCATCAAGTTATCCCCTTGACTCTTCATCGAATGATTAAGTTTCATTGGAACAACGACATTGTTGTTGTAATGGTAGAAAATATTGAAAAGGAGAAAGTCGAGGTGGACTCTTCGTTGTCTCCTCAAACTGTACATTTTGACTTCAAGCCTTTTGATGTGCTCTACCGAGTTGACCATTTTGAGCTTGTCCAATTTCACTCTGATTCTTGAGCAAGCCAGCCATTTGGCTGCTTTTGGCGATCCTTTTATGATGGTCGAGAATCTTTTTTAGAGGTGGGGGTATGAGAAAGGAGCACCTCTCAGGCAGAATGGCCAAAGAATCGTTGAACCAATTGCAGTAGAAAAAAGTCGAGAATTTAAAGGACTGGGATACGATTGGAAGCCGTAGGATGGATTCTCAAGGAATCGTAAATTCTGAAAACTTTTTATTCCATAGGATTTAACTAACTTAGTTAGTGTAGGATTTCTAGATCCCAATCAGAACCCTGTTGTTGTAGAGTCTAAACAGAATGAGCCAACCAGTGGATCAAAGTGGGTATGTGTAGAGGACTACTACTCTGAGGAAGAGGTTGTGGATCGCATAACAAGTCCAACATCGTCCTTTCCACCAAGGACAACTAGGCTTTCGTTGCCACCTCCAGAGTTGGTTGTAGAGCCTCCTGTAGATCCTATTGCAGTTACAGTTTTGACAAAAGCAGTTTCACCAACAAATCAGCTAGCTTTGACAGAGTTGCAACCAAGTCAGCTAGAAGCACCATCTAAAGTACGAGAAACCACCAGTGCATACTACGTGGATTTTGCTTCAGATCAAGAGGAAGGAGATGTTGTAGTGGCACAAGTTGACAGTTTGTTCAGTGATTAGGAAGTTCTATTCTAGGAGTAGCTAGCAACATTGGCAGAGGATGTAGGGAGTGAACTCAGGTGCAAAAAAGGGAAAGCCGTAGTCACGGAATGCATCGTAGAGAAGTCAGTTTCACAGGGTTAGCCCACCATCATGGCTCTAGAAGATGACAGATCAGTGAATGCTAGACTAAAGGAGTCTATCTCCTATCAGTCGGGATGCAAGTCTAGTTGGTACTACTAGTTTTGGCCCCACTTGAGCGGTGGGGTCCAAAAAAACGGATCCTGAGTTAGGCTCAGGAGAGAATGCGGGCAGCAGCACTCATATCAGTCAATCAGAGGACAGCTACCCACCTGTCACACACATTGGACATGCCACCCAAGAAAATCAGAAAAATAAAAGCAGTCATCCACACAATATGGCTGTGAAAGAAGTGGAACAGCCAGATGCGCTTATAAGTTCGGAAGCGTCAGAATCGTAGATTATCAAAGGTGCTTACAAAAAGACTAGAGTGACAGTGACTATTCTGAGGCGTCATCAAGGGCAGAGTGCCAAGCAAATATGTAACTTTGAGGACACAGATCCATCTTTTCAACTAGAGGCCCTTTCTGAACTCATTGCATCTGAAGAAGAAGATGATGATGTGGAAATAAAGGAGGATGGTCATGACGCACCAGATATTAAGCCTTATGATGATGATCCAAAGGGCTCGAAGTTGCATGTAGAAGAGGAAACCGAGTGTGTAATCATTGGCACCATTGAAAATGTCAAGGAAGTGTGAATTAGGGCCAGGCTCACAGCATAGGCCCTAGCAGAACTTGTTAAGCTTCTCTGAGAAAATGTAGATGTTTTCGCCTAGAGCTATGATGACATGGTCGGGTTACACGTTGAGGTAGAGGTGCACACATTACCACTTAAGCCTAACGTTAGGCCGGTCAAATAGAAATTGCGTATATGGCGACCACAATGGCTGTTGAAATTGAAAGAGGAAATAATGAAGTAGCACAAGGTCAATTTTCTGAAAGTCATCCTCTACCTAGAATTGTTAGCAAATGTGGTACCAGTGCCAAAGAAAGATGGTCGGGTTCGAATGTGTATTGATTATAGAGACCTAAACAAGGCAAGCCCAAAGGATGACTTTCCACTCCCGCACATCGATGTTCATGGATGGATTCTCGGGTTACAATCAAATCAGAATGGCAGAAGAGGATATGGAGAAAACGTCCTTCATCATCCCATGGGGAGTATTCTGCTACAGGGTTATGCTGTTCGGATTGAAAAATACCGGGGCCACATATCAAAGGGCAATGACAACATTGTTCCATTACCTCATGCACCAAGATATCGAGGTCTATGTGGATGACATGATAGCCAAGTCAAAAGAGCCCAAGGAACATATTGCTTGCCTGAGAAAGTTATTCAACCGCTTGCGGAAATACAAGCTATGGCTTAACCCCAATAAATGCATATTTGGGGTGTCATCAGGCAAGCTATTGGAATATATCATCAGCCAAAGGGGAATTGAGGTGGTTCCAAACAAGGCTAAAGCCATCATTGAGATCCCTCCGCCTACAACAAAAAAGGAAGTCTGAGGGTTGCTAGGGCGGTTGCAATATATCAGCTGATTCATTGCCCAGCTGGCATCGATTTGTGAACCGATCTTCAAGCTCTTGAGGAATAATGCACAGATCTACTAGTGTGATGAGTGCCAAGAAGCTTTTGACAAAATTAAGAGGCTTTTGGAAAGACCACCAGTCTTAATTCCCTCGACACCAGGGCATCCTTTGTTGCTCTATTTGTCAGTGACACATCATTCAATGGGTGTAGTCTTGGGACAACATGATGAAACAAGTTGTAAAGAGAGGGCCATTTATTACTTGAGTGTGAAATTCAATGGTTGTGAAGTTAAGTACACCGCAATCGAAAAATTCTGCTTATCCCTTGTCTTGGCTACACAACGCTTGAGACATTATATGATGGCATATCCTGTTCTGTAGCTATGCTAGCATGATCCTATGAAATACTTATTCCAAAAGCCAGCACTGGTAGGCAGATGTGTCAAGTGGTAGGTGCTCTTATCTTAGTTTGATATCACTTTTGTCACTCAAAAGTCTATGAAGGGACAGGCCATGGCAGATCACTTTGGAGATTTACCTTTACCAGAGTATAAGCCCCTACAGACTCAATTCCTTGATAAGGATATACTGTTTGCCATGGAAGAGGATGAGTCAGAAGGCCCCCGTGACAAAGAGCGGTGGCATCTCTATTTTGATGGCGTGATTAACAGAAGGGGCATTGACATTGGTGTAGTACTAGAGACCCTGTAAGGCCAGATGATCCCACTTGCTCGAAAGTTGACCTTTGTGTGCACCAACAATGTGGCAGAGTATAAGGCATGAATTCTTAGACTACGGGCCGCGTTGGAGCATGGTGTGCGGAAACTGCATGTGCATGGTGACGCCATGTTGGTTATCTCACAAGTTAATGGTAACTAGCAGATAAAGGATTTGAAACTGGTACCATATCATACCCATCTTCTAAAGTTGATGGCTGAATTTGTGGAGATACGCTTCTTTTTCATGAATAGAGCCAAGAATGCCTACGTAGATGCGCCAACCACTCTCGCATCATGCTTATCCATACCAAAAGATAGTGCGGTAGAAGTGTTAGTAACTTTTACAGACCAGCCAGCACACTGCATGAGCATAAAGGAAGTAAACCCCACAGAAGAGCTCCCATGGTATCATGACATTAAAGTCTTCTTGGAAACTGGGAGTCATCATCTAGATGCATCAACTACCGATAGAAAGACTATGGTCCGACTAGCATCAAAATATGTGCTTGGATTAGGTCATTTATACAGATGGTCTTATAATCAGATGCTTCTACGCTGTTTGGATAAAAAGGAGGCCGATACGATAATGCTGCAAATGCATGTTGGGACATGTGGACCACACGTGAATGGACTGTTACCAGCCAAGAAAATAATGTTACCAAGCTATTTTTGGTCAACCATGGAGACAGATTGCTGTCAGTTTATGCGAAGATGTCACAATTGTCAGATCCATGGCAACTTCATTCATGCACCTCTGCAACAGCTCCACAACATTTCATCGCCCTAGCCTTTCTCAACATGGGGAATAGATGTTATTGGAGCTATCCACCTGGTAGCTTCTAACGGACATCAATACATCTTGGTAGCTATTGATTACTTTACAAAATGGGTGGAAGCAGCCTCTTACAAGACAATGATGGCCTCGATGACCAAAACATTTATTAGGAACAACATCATTACCGAATATGGGGTCCCGCATGCAATTATTTCTGATAATGGACTGAATTTCATAGCCAAAAAGTCGAGGATTTCCTACAGGAATTTCATATAAAGCATCATAGGTCCTCTCCATATCACCCTCAAATGAATGGGGCTGTGGAATCTGCCAATAAGAATCTAATTAAGATCCTTAAAAAGATGGCAGAAACTCATAAGGACTGGCACGACAACCTCCCGTAAGCTTTATGGGCTTGCAGAACATCCGTCCGGACATCAACCGGGGCAACTCTGTATTCTCTGGTCTATGGCATGGAAGTAGTATTGCCTATAGAGGTAGAGATACCCTCACTCAAAATCTTGAGAGAAACAAAGTTGGATGCGGTAGAGTGGATTGGGGACCACTTTGTTCAGCTGAACTTAATAGATGAGCACAGATTGCAAGCTATGCATCATGTATAATGTTATTAGAAACGAATGGCCGAAGCCTATCAAAAGAATGTCCGACCTAGAAGTTTCTTGCCAGGGGACCTGGTCTTGCAAGCTATACATCTCCCAAATGTTCATGGTAAATTCAAACCCAATTGGTGAGGACCATTTGTAGTCAAACAGGTCTTCTCTAGAGGAGTAGTAATCCTAGAGGACATGGACCATATCGAACAGTCAGAGCCAGTTAACTCATGTTGCCTAAACAAATACTATCAATGACCACAACCCACATGGCCGCACTCTGTGACACTATCCTCTTTCTCCATGCATGCATTCATTGTATCAATGTTTCCTATATCCATGTAGCCTTGCATCTTAGCACACAATTAACTAACTCCCATTCTGCATGCATCTATAGGCAAGTAGTCATCATCATCCTATGCATGGTTACTAGTCCGTTGATGATAAGCGGAATAAGCTTGCCTGTATCGAGAATGCGTAGCACCTCCTCAAGTAGATACTATCCAGGTAACCTGGAGAGTGAGGGAGCCACCTTTCATTGTAAATTGGGCGAAGTATCTAGCCGCTCGAGGAATCCAAGAGGGAGATAAAATGTTAGGCTTGAGAATGAGAGTGTGAGATAAAAAATATATATATTTGCGAAAGGGCATAAAAAAACGATTAGAAGACAAAAGTTGTAGATAGAAGTCTGCCCTAAAGAGAGAGGCGTGTTAGGTAGTGTTGTCCCTACAACTTATTTTGGAGAGGAGTTGGAGTTAATACCTAGGAAGCATATTCCGAATGGGCCTAGCCACCCTTTAAACAGTAGCAGCTCCCCCCCAATAGACTAGGTACCTATTATCTCCAAGCCAAGGATAGAGTAAACCCACACACCTATGAGGGAGAAAGAATAAAGAAAATAAAATAAAAAAGTAGGGGTGTGGTACTGTGGGGTTTGAAATGGAGCCCAAGACACAATATTGCATTTCCAGAGAGCCACCTAAGAACTAGGAACTTCGATAGAGTCTTGTGAGGATTGGAGCTACCATTCCCTTATATACATGGCGATAAGCATTCCAATGTTGAGGGTGCTAATAAGATCCCACAAATCATTCAGCAATCATGCATTCTTCCTGTAGACACCCCAATTTTGTAGGATTGTAGGTGGGCTTCTTTGAAATGAACTTTTGGTTGCTCAGTTCTCAATCAATTTTCCCCAAGGCCAACTTGACATCTTAACCTAATTTCATCCACAAAAACTAGCCTAAGCCTCTATTTTAATCAAAAAACCCTAGAGGACAATCAATACACTAAACCAAATCCTAAACCCTAGTTATATCTCAAAACTAATCAAACCCATGAAAATGCTAACAAACCCTAATCCAAAACCCTAAACCTAATCAAACCCATGAAAATCCTAACAAACCCTAATCCTAATAAACCCTAATCCAAAACCCTAAACCTAATAAACCTTAATCCTAATAAACTCTAATCCTACCAAAACCCTAATCCTAATATACCCTAACTCAACCCTAACCCTCACTCTAACAAACCCTAATACCCTAACTCAACCCTAAGCCACCTTAACTAACTTCCACTCCTTCATAACAACCTCAACAAACTCTTATAACAACCTAAACAAACCCTAATACCCAAACTCAACCCTAAGCCACCTGAACTAACTTCCACTCTTTCCTAACAACCTCAACAAACTCCTATGACAACCTAAAAGACCCTAACAACTCTAAATTACTTCCTAGTCCTTCATGACAATCTCAACAAACTATAACAATCTAAACAAACCCTAACAACCTAACTACCTCCCACTCTATCATAACAACCTCAACAAACTCCCCATAACAACCCAAACTTGAAACCAGAACAACCTACCCCTTGCAAGTCTATAAATACCCCCATTTGCAAAGAAGGAAAGAAAGCTTGGGAAGAAGAGAGAAACCAAGGGGAGACCACCAAATCAGAGTAGCCTGAGGAGTATCAAACCACTAGGGATGCTCGAAGGAGGAGCAGTTCTGAGCTCAGGCTAGCTCCGGTCGTCTTCTCTAGTGAGCTCCAGCGACTGGAAATAGCCGCCAACCACTGTAGGTGCATGTAAGCCTTTGATCCAATGAATTCTCATTGCATTTGATTCCCAAAGTCTTCCTTGGCCTCCCTGGAGCCATTCTAGTGGAGATATGTAGCCCCCTTGCCGGAATTTCAAGTTCTATGGGTTGCCGAACCAATTTTTCCAACGAGTGAGGTGGGAGCATGAATCCTTTGAATGATTCATGTCTTGTACGTTGGGGTTTGTTAGGATTTCCTCCCTCTTGCTTTTCTCACCTGGAAACCACAACGCTGCCTCTGTTAGCCATTGGAGTAACCTCGTTGGCGATCGTCTAACGGTGACCCACTGAGTGCATAGCTCAAACTAGGAGGTCTATTAGTTCACGAATGGGTTCCACATCTTCCTCCAAGCTTTGCCAAGCCACCAGGAGTGACATCCCACTTTCTAGCGCCTTTAGTTGCCGCCCGCAGTTGTCACCGTCGCCGTAGAAGATGACCTATAGTCGGAGCTCGATCGAGAGTCCTACGCATCACCGCTCCCTCCTGTCCAATGGAAGACTCTCCTCTCCACACCGTTGACCCTCCAGGAGCCCCATACCGCCGCACCACTGCCTCCAGCAGCCCCAACCTTCTTGAGCTCAATGTCGGAATCACAACGCCAGCGAGCAAGGTGGGGGGAGGAACCAGGCCATTCAAAGCACGATCGGAGCCAATAGATCTTCTCTTCCTTCTTCCCTCTAGCTTTTCCGGTGATTGGATGCAAGATCAGGCATCGGGGAAGCCCTAGATGGCTTCCCAGGCGATCGTCGCCGACGAGGTGCAATCGCCGGCGATCGTCAAGTGAATTTAAAAAACTTCTTTTAAGAAAACTCTTTCATCTTTTCTTTTCTAGCATTTAGGTCCCTACATTTTGCATTATAACCCTTGCATTTAGTTGTAAATCTTTTAAATAACTTTTTTTTTTGGAAATTTATTGTTTGGCCCATGCATTTTTTTTATAACCTTTCAGATCCTAATTTTTTTACATAAAACCTCAGACTTTGTTTTCTTCATCATTAGTCCACTGATTTGCATATTAAGCCCTAAATTTCTCTAATATTCCACTGAATACATGTTTTCCTGACACATTTGCAAACTAAACCCTGAAAATTCATGTTTTTACTCAAAAATACATAGATTTGCATATTAAGCCCTGAACTTCTCTAATATTGCACTGAATACATGTTTTTTCTAACATATTTATAAATCAGACCTTGGAAATTCTTATTTTCACCCAAGAACATATAGATTAGCATATTTAATCCTGAAACATGTATTTTTTGCATAGAGGCCCCTAGAAGCTTGCATATTTCACCCATGCAATCATTTGTACATCTCGTTATCCTTTTTCATGCATATATTCTCATGCATATTTTCTTGTATCATGCACACATTTCAAACTTAGTTTTCACATTATTTTCCGGATTTCCTCCAATTTTCATGTTTTTGATTTGATTTGGATTTTCATCGCCCGAGGGCCTACATTAACAGGCTTGACAATAGCAACATGGACCCGAATGAAGATTATTTTCTATCATTTCGTTTTCTCAGATTTCCTAAGTTTTCGCTATTTTGCGTGACGCTTTTCGAACATTTCCGATTTTTACATGATTTTCCTCATCATCCAAGGGCGTAAAGTAAAGTGGAATTTTCAATGCCTACATTGTCCCTCGGATTATTTTCCTTACCATTTCTCTTTTATTCATTGTTTCTTGGAGACTTGTTATTTCTTCACATTCATCTTAGGCATGTTCATTTAGGATAGACAAGCATACACACACTAAGTCATGAGCAAGCGGTTAACCTTGAAAGACCGATTTCTTCGGACGCATGGGGGTGCCTAACACCTTTCCCATGCGTAACAAGAATCCTTACCCTTTCTCTGGCCCGCAATTATTTACGCACTTCATCCATTAGGCACGGAGCATACACGTATTCATTTGCATTCATTTTTATCATCTTCTTGCAATCATATGCATCTTGGGTTTCCTCGTATTTCCATTAAAAGACTAGGTAGCGACTCTTTTTCCTTATCCTTGTCTTATCTTTCTTTGGTGTTTTCGAGTCTAGTCTCCTTTTTCAGATTCACCATCTTCGTCGTAACCATATCGAGATTCCTCGTGTGTTTCCACGCATCGGGGAGTTGTGCAGGGTTCCATCGGCATGGTCACACTTCCCATAAGCATCATTCTGAAGTGTCGCAGGTCGAATCTGATCCTTTTAGCCAAGGGCATGTTAACTACTTTTGGCCTAAAATGGTCAGAAGGACATTGCCTAAACCAGGGGCATACAAGTTGCTTTTATTGGTTGGGGCTATTAATGTCGTACCAGGGGCATTTCAGCTGTCCTATGATTAGGCATGCTACGCCAGTACTTCTACCAGGGGCATGTTAGTAGCTCTAATTGGTCACAATCTTTCGTGCCTAAACCAAGGACATGTCATTTGCCAACTGAACATGAATATAAACAAGCTACTCATAAAGTGTGCCAATCAGGGAAGGGGATCTTAATAGTCTCTTCAAGTACTCTTGCAAGTAAACAGGATACCCCTGGACAAGAGATTTTTCTAGAGCCTTCAAGAGTGAGTTGACACTCGATCAACTCTCTCTAACACATGGTGTTGGGGGTTCGGTACTCAATAAGCTTTCCCTGAGACCGACCCAACAATACAAGGCAAAGCCACTATGCAAGATGCATTGTCTTAATGAAATCATAGCCAAAATGTTTTCAAGTTTAGAACTGACAGGGTATAGAGGAAAATAAAGCAGAATAGCTACACATCTATGCTACTCCGTGACCTCTTTGAATTGCTTGTGTAACCATGCCGGCGAGGAGATTCGCAAAGGAATGCGAAATCTGTCGGCAAAATCACGTCGAAAAACAAAACAAATACAAAATGCAGGAGTCGCCACCTAGTCTATTATGGAAGACAAGGAAAACCATAACATGAAAAATCATGCAGAAAACAATAAAGACAAGTCTACGAAAACCAAAAAGATGTGGGTAAGGATCCCTGTTACGCACGAGGAAGGTGTTAGGCACCCTCGCACGCCCGATAAAATCGGTCTTCTATGATTTCTCCAATGAAATGTCGACTTT
>JAMKQA010037058.1:0-18165 GCA_024699735.1 Posidonia australis | reverse complement strand
ACTGGTTTGCTGGGTGTTTTCACTTGGACAAGGGTTCTGAACTTTCTTTCTTCCAATGGCTCCATAACCTCTTCATCAAACGTACGAAGGAGTCCTTCTTCCAACGCTTCCAACGCTTAATGGCTGCTGCAGTGCTGTGGGAGTTATGGAAGGCCAGATGCTCTACCAGATACGGGGCCAAATTTTTTTCACTCTACCAGATTCTGCTGTCCATCAGACGTTGGACGTCGGATTTCTCGTTTTTGTTGAAGCATCTCAAGTGCCTCAACGAAGAGGAAGTCTCCATTCTCCATCGGAGCTTCAATATTACAGGGATTCCATCTGCTAAATTCTCCCTCATTTTTGTTTCTTGGACGAAACCTCCTGTTGGAGCATTCAAGCTGAACGTGGATGGGGCGGCTCGGGGCAACCCTGGTCCTGGGGTGGTGGTGCTGTGATCAGGGATCATCGGGGCCACTTCTTAGCTGCTGTGGCCAACTTTTACGGCAACTGTTCGAATATGGTGGCTGAGTTCAAAGCTCTCAAGGACGGTCTTTCTCTATGCGCGCAGGTGGGTCTCTAGTTGTCTGCCTTGGTGATTGAATCTGACTCTCAAATCCTGGTTTCCATGCTGCAGGGTGGCCGTTGCTTTGACTGGAGGCTCCAGAATGAGTGGAAGGGCGTTTGTTCCCTGGTGCAGCAAGCCATTTCCATATCTCACATCTTCAGAGAAGCGAACTCGGTTGCGGACTGCTTGGCAAACCTGGGCGTTGACTCACAGCAGCTTCTCCACTGTTCCTCTACTGACGAGCTTTCAAATTTTGTGCGCGGGACTCTGTGTTTGGAAAGGGTTGGGCTGCCTTATATCCGCTCTAGGCGCTATTAGCCCCACCATGTTGTAATCTGGTGCTTTTTCAGTAATCTAATTTTGGGGTCTCCTGGGGCCCGTTAAATTCCAGGTATAAAAAAAAAAAAAAAATAATAAAAAAAACCCTAAACCAAACCCTAAACCCTAGATCAAACCCTAAACCAAACCCTAAACTCTAAATCAAGCCCTAAACCCTAAGTCAAACCCAAAACCCCAATTTCAAACCCTAAACCAAACCCAAAACCCTATTTCAAACCCTAAACCAAATCCTAAACCCTAGATCAAACCTTAAACTCTAAATCAAACCCTAAACCTAATTCAAAACCCTAACTTAAACCTTAAATCAAACCCTAAAACCTAAATCAAAACCTAAACCCTAAATCCTAAGTCAAATCCTAAACCCTAATTTCAAACCCTAACAACCTATAACAATTTCCTACTCCACCATAACAACTTATAACAACCTCTAACCACCCAAACAAACTTAACCAATTCCCACCTTCACCATAACAACCTATAACAACCTCTAACCACCCAAACAAACCTAACTACTTTCCACCTTCATCATAACAACCTATAACAACTTGTAACAACTTCTAACTGACCATAACAAATTATTCTAACAACCCTAGCCATTTGCATGCCTATAAATACCCCCTATTTGCAAAGGAAAGGGGGGAAGAGAGAAAAAACTTGAAAAATTGGAAGGAGAGCCACCTAGGAGATTTCTCTCAACTAGAGCAACTAGAGAGGTCTTAGATCAAAGGGGAAGCTCAGAGAGGAGGAAAATTCAAGTTTTAGGTCGTCTCTGGCCACCTCCGGCGAGCTTCGATGGTCTTCGGTGAACTCCAGCAGCCTCCTACGAGCTCCGACGGCCAACTCCATTGTCAGCCCAGGTGAGCCACTAAATAGAGCTCAATTCTTCTCCATTTCTTCCCCTGGATATTCCTCAGCCTCCTTGGAGCTATTCCAGTAAGAGATTAGAGCTTAATTGGCCGAAATTGCAAGTTTAGTGGGTCGTCAGACCCAATCTCCGGCGATCGAGATGGTGGCACCAATCCATTTGGGGATTCGTGTCCTGGTGTGAGGGAAATTAATAGGTCAGATCTTTCCTTGTTTCTCCACCCCTCGGGATGTCGTGAAACAAGCCTAGCCAACCTCTAGGAACTGCTCACCGAAATCGCGACCCCTCACCATCACCGGAGAAGAAGGTGAACAATGGATCTCGATTAGGTGCCTCCAGCCTCGCCGTACATCCCCGAGTATCAGAACATGATCCTCTAGGCTCCCCCAAGCCTCTAGAGCCACCAAGACCTGGAATTAGGCCCCGATTCTCCCCTGCAACCACCGCTATTGGAAAATCGATGAAGCTTGGTCGTGGGGGAGGCTCGTGCACCCATTCTTGCTTCTGGATGACGGGAAAGCTTCCTCTCCTCGTTCTCAGCCCTCCAGAAGCTTAGAACCATTGCGTCGCAGCCTCTAGGACTTCCTTCTTCCACGGCACCGTCATTAGAACCATATCGACGGCGAAGGAGATGGGTAGCCTCCTTCGACCGTTAAGCACTAGATCAGAACTGTCAGATCTCTCCCCTTTCCTCTCTTCTTGCTTCCAGAAAGCGCCCATGCCAGATGAGGCGTTCAGATGCCTCGAAAGGGCATCCCAGAAGGTCGTTGACAGCGAGGACCCGTGGCTGGTGACCGCTGTTTTTAAAATAAAAAATAAAAAATAAAGTTTTCTTTTGAATAAAATTCTGATACTTTTCTTTTCCTACAAATAGGTCCTCATTTCTTGCATTTAGGTCCCTGCAATAGTTTTTTAAACCATTTTAATAATGATTTGCTTTGAAAAATTGCAGAGGAGCCCCTGTAAATCTGTATTAATGTTTTCCAGGCTTAAAAATTTGATATAAACCCTCAGAGTTACTTTTTATACATTTTAAGTCCAGAATTTTGCATAAAAAACCCTGAACTTCATTAAAATTGTTTTGAATGCATGTTTTTCTGTCAAAACTGCAAAGTAAACCCTAGATACTCGAATGTGTTCAAAAATTGCATTTTAAACCCTGAACTTCACTGATTTCACACTGAATGCATATTTTCTAGGGAGAAATTGCACAGTAGTCCCTGAAACTTCAAGTTTTCAAACTTAAGACCATTTTCTTGCACATTTAACCCTAAATTTCTTTAGAATTGCATTAAATACATGTTTCACTTGCAAAATTGCATATTGAACCCTAGGAATCTTGAATTTGACAAAAAATGCACAGTTTTGCACATTTGATCCCAAATTTCTTTAAAATTACACAAAATGTTTTTTCCTATGTATTTTTGATGATTTAGCCACAAAATTTCAGCTTTCACTCAGAATTTCGGAATTTTGCACAAAAACCCCTTGAATTTACACTTTTTACTTACACATGCATCTTGAATATTTTGTTCCCCTTTTTCATGCATACTTTTTCATACCTTTTTCCTTGCATCATGCACATTTCCTAACTCATTTCAAACATGGTTTTCAAATTGTTTCCTGGATTTTTTCCAACTTTCGCGACTTTGATTTGATTTGGATTTCCATCGCCTGAGGGCGTTGTAGATACCTCGATTTTGCAATCACTTGGCAACAGGCTCCTCTAGAAGATGCTTTGGTTGCAACCATCACTCCTAAACCCTAACTACATAGAACCCTAAGCTCACTTAGGCCTAGATAAGCCTATTAGGCCCACACAAGCCCACTAGACCCACACTAGGCCCACACAAGCCCACTAGACCCACTCAAGCTCACTAGGCCCACTCTAGGCCCATACAAACCCACTAGGCGAACTAGGCCACATAAGCCCACTCTAAATTAATCCAAGCAAAAACCACTAGATTAAAACCAAAATAAGCAAAATTAACCTAAATCCACATAAAACCTTAGTTAATTAAGTAAAATCACTAATTAAAACCAAAAATAAACAAAATTCACCTAAATCCACTTAAAATTCTAATTAATTAATTAAAACCCTAATTAAAAACCAAATTAACAAAATTCACCTAAAACACTTAAAATCAAAAAATCAAGTGAAAACCCTAATTAAAATCAAAATCAAGCAAAATCCACTTAAAATCCTAATTAAACGAGTGAAAAACCCTAATTAAAGTATAAACAAAATGAAATCCATTTTTTTTTTCAAAAAAACCTAATTAAACAAAAAAACCCTTAATTAAAACCAAAAAACCCTAATTTAAGCTAAAAACTTTAATTAAAATCCAAAAACCCTAAAAAACCCCTAAAATAATTAAATCCATAATTGAGTAGAAACTTTTAAGCACTCAGCAGAATTTCAAATATTAGTAGCACAGTAGCAATACTACCATCGGAGCTTTGCCATATCAGTCTAATTTGCAATAAGGCCCCTCTAGTTTTAGAAAATTGTAGATATGCCCCAACCAATTCAGATCGGCACTCCAACAAGGTTCCTTCAGAGGATATTGCACATGCATCTTAGCAAGAACTCCGGTATCCATGCCATGGAGCCAATAGCGAGCACAATTGCAGTTTTGCCCTGCGCAGCTGAGCCAGCTTCCTTCCTAGGGGACAATCCAGGGATCATCGCTTTTTCTTTTTCAGATTCTCATTCCAGGTGGATGAGATCCTTCTATCCCTTCTTTTTCGGATTTTCGCGGGTGCGAGATCCTTTTGTTTCACCTTTGACCGGGCGGTCAAGGTCCTTTCCTTGGATTTTCGCAGGCGCGAAATCCTGTTGTTTGACCTTTGACCGGGCGGTCAAGGTCCGTTCCTTTGCTTTCCTTGGATTTTCGCAGGCGGGAAATCCTTTTGTTTGACCTTTGACTGGGCAGTCAAGGTAGCTCACTGTTTAGTTAATTCTTGATTGAAACGTTCAGCTTTGGGCTAGTCTTTTTGATTTTCAGCACCATTTGTGTCGCACCTTTTATCTGTCTGCATTAGACATTACAAAATGTTGTTGAATGGAACAAAGTTGAAGCCTATTTCTAAACCAGTGTTTTGAGCATGTTCTGCAGGAGATTGTCTTCCCTTTCTGGTGTGGCTTTAGTCAGGAGAAGCTAAAGTGCCCTATTAATCATGGGTTTCCCCACAATGGTCATACCTATGCATTGCTGAGATGTTCTCCAAGCATGGAGTGCGAAACTAACAGAAAGTGATCGCGACAAGCAGCGGACTAGGGGTATCTCCTCAAAGTTTCTAGATATCGCAAAGGTGGAGGTTTCTCGATACTTCTTGTGTGCAGTTTCTCGGTTCTGGAAGCTAGCCCATCATGTATTCTACTTCGAGAGAGTTGAACTGACTCCTACTTTGGAGGAGGTCCATAGTGTGTGCTGTTTACAGAAGTTCCAGAGACCCACCGTGTTTATGTAGCACGACGGATATTCCTTAGTCTTGAGTGAAATGATTGTCCTGTCAACCGGTGATTGTGGTCGTCAACTTATCTATTCAGACGGACATTCTCCCATGCTATAGCTGGCTTACTTTGACAAGGTGGTCGGAATGTGCATCTCCCTATGCGATGAGCTATGATTGAAAGGCTTTGTTGTCCACTTCTTAGGAGAGTTGGTTTCCAACCATGGTCGGAAGGTCATGAACATTGAGGTCACTAAGATTGCTTTGGCAGTGATCACCCATCAAATAGACTTGGCCCCAGTTAACTTGGCAGAAACTTACCGAGCTTTAGACCGGTTACTGCGACGCTGCCGACACTTTTATGGTTGCAGAGCTTTTGTACAGGTGTGGTTGGCCGCTCATCTAGGTGTAGAGGTCTTATGCCCGCAATGGTTGGCCTTCAAGTCCTATTGTGAAGTGGTCATGCTTGCACGCTCACCTCGGTTCGCAAGGAGTATGAGCGATTGGAAAGTTTGACAAAATACAAAGTCATCTAGTGCATCATTCCTTCGACCACTCATAATTTTGAAGCTTTCTTCAATATAGCCGATATGCAGCTTATCATCCTGTCGAGGCTGACTAGTGGAGTTGAGTATCACCTAGTCCATGTGATGCGGTAGTTTGGCTATCAGCAAGATTCCCTTGTTCAAAGGCTAATGCCAGCCTGGTTCCAGGAGTACCCTTCAAGTTCCTATGCTATGACTAAGGAGCTATCTCGCCTGCTTAGTGGCTCCATACGATCGAACGATCTCGCAGTCATAGAGGGGAAGGGTTGCACTGCAGATTATGAAGCCGAAGTTGAAGAAACCTGGCCGATCTGCAGTGTTGCTCCGAGCCATACACTTTTTACCAAAGCTCCAGGCTCGAAGAGATCCGGGGATGACGCAGACTCTTGAGATTTGCGTTATGCTACTGGTTCATTGCAAGTTGAAATGCATGTAATCACTTCATGGACAGCTATAATAAATTCATCGGAACACTTTTGGCCAACTTGTTTGGTTGCTTATGGTTGATGCAGAGTAGAAATCGCCATTGCATTTCTCCTGCCTATCGACTTGGTGCTAGGGACCACCCAGATAATAGTCGTGTAGACACCCCATATGTTTCTAGTGGGACCTTAAACTCTAAAACTAACCTAAATCAAATTCAAAATTCAAAAACCTAACTCAAAACCCTAAAATTAACTCTAAACCCTAAACCAAACTCAAAACCCGAATCCAAACCCTAAACCTTAGGTAAAACCCTAATCCAAACCACAAACCCTAAAAAACCCTAAACCATAGGTCAAGCCCTAGGTAAAACCCTAAACCCTAAGTGTGACCACACTGGTGGAACCCTACACGACTCTCCTCTACTGGGTGCGTGGAAGCACACATGTAGTCCCGATACAGTCACAACGAAGATGGTGAATCCCGAGAAGACTAGACTCGGAAAACACCAAGGAAGGATAAGAAAGGATAAGGAAAGGAGTCGCCACCTAGTCTTTTAATGGAAAGACGAGGAAAACCAAACACACAAGAAAACCAAAAAGCAAACAAGATGCAGAAAACATGTGTGCTTCGTGCCTAATGGATATAATGCACGAATGAATGCGGGCTAGAGAAAGAGTGAGGATTCTGGTTACACAGGAGAATGCCGCTTTACTGTATGCCCGTGGGAGATGAGGAAAATAATGAAAATCGAGAAATTCTCGGAAAGCGTCCTGCAAATCAGTGAAAATTTGAAGAAATTCGAGAAAATCAAATTAGGGAAAATAATTCTCTTTCGAGACAATGTCGGCTTTGTTAAGCCTTTTACTGTACGCCCTCGGGCGATGGAAAGCCAAATCAAGTCAAAAGATGGGGAAATCAGAAAAAATCCGGGAAACGATGAGAAAGCCAAACTTAAAATGTGCTAGAAATGTGTGCACAAAGAAAGGAAGAAGTCACGAGAAAACATGCATGAAAAAGTGCAACAAAATGTGCAAAATGCATGCAAGAGTGTGAAAATGAAAATTCCAGGGCCTTTGTGCAAAAAACCCAAATTCTGAATGAAAATTGAATTTTTGGAGCTAAATCATCAAAAATACATAGAAAAACACATTTCATGTAATTTTGAAGAAATCTAGCGTCCAATATGCAAATCTGTGCATTTCTAACCAAATTGAAGGTTCCTAGGGGTTAAAATGCAATTATGCCATCAAAACATGTATTTAGAATAATTTCAGAAAAGTTCAGGGGCAAATATGCAAATTAACCAGAGGAATATGCATTCAGAGTAATTTCAAAAAGAGTTCAAGGGTTAAAATGCAATTTAAACCACATCTATGTAGATATTTGAATGCTCAGGGTTCACCTTGCAATTTTAACAGAGAAATAAGCATTCAGATGAATTTTAATGAAGATCAGGGATTTAAATGCAATTTGAACTGAGAAATATGCATTCAAAATGATTTTCATGAAACTCAGGGGTTTTTGTCTAATTTTTTGAACCTGGAAAACTTTATTAGGGAAGCTCAGGGGGCACATTGCAATATTTTCAGTAAAAACTTTATTCAAACAATTTAAAGAAAAAATGTGCAGGGACCTAACTGTAAGAGGAAGGACCTACATGCAAGAGTAGAAGGACCTAAATGCAACAAAACAAAAGTTACAAAAATTAATTCAAAGAAAACAATTTTTATTTATTAAAAGAGAAAAAAGAAATAGCGGCCGCCGACGACAGACCCCCGCCGTCGATGACCGCCGGAGGGACACACAGAGGCTATCCCATGGCCTGATCTAGGATCAGACCCCACGGGAAGCAAGAAGAGAAGGAGGGGAGGAGATCCAACAGTCCGGATCGAAGACTAACAGCGAGAATGAACTGTCCATCCCCGTCGCCGTCGGAGCACTCCGGTGACGGCATCGGAGAAGAAGGGGGCTGTTGGAGGGCTGCGACGTGTGATCCAGAGGTCCAGGAGGCTTTGGCTTGTTGAGAGGAGCATTTCCCCACATCCATAAGCGAGAATGGGACACTTCCCCCATCCTCGAACCAAACTCGCCGTCGACGTGATCCTTCTCTAGTGAGCGCGATTGCGGTGGCTGTCCAAGGCACGAGGCTCGATTATGAAGGCTCCGGTGCACTAGGGGTGTGCCATGGAGCAATCCTAGAGGCTCGGAGAGGCACAAAAAGGCTGGAGGCACGCGTCCCTTCACTAGCTTTAGTCGTCTTCCCCAGCGACGGCGAGCTGGCACAATCCGACGATCATCTGGTGGAGGCTTCCGCAACGGCTGGAGTGGGGATTTGAGGAGTGGATAAGCAAGAGGGAGGCCAGGAGAGGAGGACCTAAGGTTCTAGGACCAAGGACAAGCCCCGAACCAGCACCCCCACCTAGGCCACCGGAAAACGACTCTGGTAAGGCCTAGGGGCTGATTCTAACCAAAGGAGGCCTCCGATCCTGTTGGAATCGATCAAGGAAGACAGAGGGAGTCCTAGGAAACTATAATTGAAACTAAATGAGGCTGGTGGAGGGAGTACCTGGTCTGTGCTCTGCCTTCGTAGCTCGCCAGATGTGGCTGAAAATTCTGGCTCCTCACCTCCGCAAACCTCCTCTCTCTCGCTCTCTTCTTCCCCTTCTCTCTCGCTCTCTTCTTCTCTGTTGCTCTTTTCTTCTTCTTTTTTTTCTGTTTCACAATGCTGCTCCTTTTATAGGCGAAGCTCCGACGGCTGTAACAACCTATAACAAACTCAACAAAATCCTAACAACTAACCAACTCTGTAACAAACTAAGAAGTTCCTAATAGACTAACCACTTGTAACAACCATGCTGTCCCCCTTGCACCTCGCTACTTGCCCAAACACTGACAACGATCGACGGTCGTGATGAGGGAACCGGCTAGGTGCATATGTCCTATGCGGCTGTCTGGTGCGCCAGATAGGTGCGCTTGCATGGCCCCGGATCACGGCTCAGATCATTTGCTGTTGGGTTTGGCATTCTTTGGCTTCGGGACTAAACCAGGGTTTGAGTTCATTTGTGATCAAAAGCCCAGCTACCACAACTCCATCCTGCTGACCTTTAATATTGGCGTGTCTACAGATGCCCCTCCTTAAGCGAGGTCGGAGGACAAGTGGGACAGGGACCGATGCTCAGGGTTGACAAAGACACCTCGCCTAAAGCCATAAAAAGAGTTAGCTACCGGCAACCAGCTACCAGTTGGTGGATGCACTAGAGATCCTGGCGCCATAGCCGAAGCTAATCAAAGAAACCAAAAGAAATGACAAGTTGACGACCAACCAGCTCCTAGAAGACATGATCGGTTATCACACTTGTCGGAAAAGCACCGGACAAGACTCACAGTGCTTGTCGACCAAAAACTGACTGGTAATGGAAGTCATTCGGGTAGTTCGGGCTACCAGCCCAAAAGGAGGGATGGAACAAGGAGAGTAGGGTATCCATCGAGCATCACAGGGATTTCCCGGGTAGTTCGGGATACCAGCCCCAAGGAGGGAAGAAATCAGGAGAGTGGGGAATCCATCGAGCATCACAGGGATTGCCCGAGTAGTTCGGGATACCAACCCCAAGGAGGGAAGAAATCAGGAGAGTGGGGAATCCATCGAGCATCACAGGGATTGCCCGAGTAGTTCGGGACACCAGCCCCAAGGAGGGAAGAAATCAGGAGAGTGGGGAATCCATCGAGCATCACAGGGATTGCCCGAGTAGTTCGGGATACTAGCCTAAAGGAAGGAGGCAAATAGTTTGCATTGATTCCATCCATTAGGAGTGGAATTCAAAGGCAAAAGGAGGGGGCAACAGGATTCGTCCGAACGGACTGAACCAGGGAAAGGAACATCTAGACTCTGACCAATAGTCTAGAAAGATGAAAAGGGGAGGCCTTGAATCCGTCCGTTCGGATAGGAACTCGAACGTGAGAGGAGATGCCTTGAATCCGTCTGTCCGGATAGGAATTCAAAGGCGAGAGGCAGTGCCTTGAATCCATCCATCCGGATAGGAATTCGAAGGCGAGAGGAGGTGCCTTGAATCCGTCCGTCAAGATAAGAATTCGAAGGCGAGAGGAGGTGCCTTGAATCCGTCCATTTGGATAGGAAATCGAAGGCGAGAAGAGGTGTTTTGAGTCTGTCCGTCTGGATAGGAACTCGAGGGTGAGAGGAGGTGCCTTGAGTCCATCCGTCTGGATAGGAACTCGAAAGTGAGAGGTGGTGCCTTGAGTTCGTCTGTCCGGAGAGGAACTCGAAGGCGAGAGGAGGTGCCTTGAGTCTGTCCGTCCCGGTAGGAACTCGAAGGCTAGAGGATGTTTTTTGAGTCTGTCCGTCCGGATAGGAACTCGAGGGCGAGAGGAGGTGCCTTGAGTTCGTTTGTCCGGATAGGAACTCAAAGGCAAGAGGAGGTGCCTTGAGTCCGTCCGTCCGGATAGGAACTCGAAGGCGAGAGGAGGAGCCTTGAGTTCATCTATCCAGATAGGAACTCAAAGGCAAGAGGAGGTGCCTTGAGTCCGTCCGTCTGGATAGGAACTCGAAGGCGAGAGGAGATGCCTTGAGTTCGTCAGTCCGAATAGGAACTCGAAGGTGAGAGGAGGTGCTTTGAGTTCGTCCATCCGGATAGGAACTCGAAGGCGAGAGGAGGTGTCTTGAGTCTGTCCGTCTAGATAGGAATTCGAAGGGAGAGAGGAGGTACTTGAGTCCGTCCGTTCGGATCAGAACTTGAAGGCAAGAGGAGGAGCCTTGAGTCCATTCGTCTGGATAGGAACTCGAAGGCAAGAGGAGGAGCCTTGAGTTTGTCTATCCAGATAGGAACTTGATGGCGAGAGGAGGTGCCTTGAGTTCGTCCGTCCGGATAGGAAATCGAAGGTGAGAGGAGATGCCTTGAGTCCGTCAGTCCGAATATGAACTCGAAGGTGAGAGGAGGTGCCTTGAGTCCGTCCATCTGGATAGGAACTCGAAGGCGAGAGGAGGCATTTTGAGTTTGTCTGTCTGGATAGGAACTCGAGGGAGAGAGGAGGTACTTAAGTCCGTCCATTCGGATAGGAACTCGAAGGCGAGAGGAGGAGCCTTGAGTCCATCCATCCGGATTGGAACTCGAAGGCGAGAGGAGAAGCCTTGAGTCCATCCATCCTGATTGGAACTCGAAGGCGAGAGGAGGTGCCTTGAGTCCGTCCGTCCGTCCGGATACGAACTCGAAGGCGCGAGGAGATGCCTTGAGTCCGTCCATCCGAATAGGAACTCGAAGGCAAGAGGAGGTGCCTTGAGTCCGTCCGTCCGGATAGGAACTCAAAGGCGAGATGAGGTGTTTTGAGTCTGTCCGTCCGGATAGGAACTCGAGGGCGAGAGGAGGTGTTTGAGTCCTTCCGTTCGGATAGGAACTCGAAGGTGAGAGGAGGTGCCTTGAGTCCATCCATTCGGATAGGAACTCGAAGGTGAGAGGAGATGCCTTGAATCCGTTCGTCCGAATAGGAACTCAAAGGCGAGAGGAGGTGCCTTGAGTCTGTCCGTCCGGATAGGAACTCGAAGGCGAGAGGAGGTGTTTTGAGTCTATCCATCCAGATAGGAACTCGAGGGCGAGAGGAGTGCCTTGAGTCCGTCTGTATAGGAACTCGAAGTTGAGAGGAGATGCCTTGAGTCCGTCCGTCTGGAGAGGAACTCAAAGGCGAGAGGAGGTGCCTTGAGTCCGTTCGTCCGGGTAGGAACTCGAAGGCTAGAGGTTGTTTTTTGAGTCTGTCCATCCGGATAGGAACTTGAAGGCGAGAGGAGTTGCCTTTAGTCCGTCCGTCCGAATAGGAACTCGAAGGCGAGAGGAGGTGCCTTGAGTTCGTTTGTCCAGATATGAACTCGAAGGCGAGAGGAGATGCCTTGAGTCTGTCTGTCTGGATATGAACTCAAAGGCAAGAGGTGGTGCCTTGAGTCCATCCATCCGTATAGGAACTCGAAGGCGAGAGGAGGTGCCTTAAGTCTGTCCATCCGGATAGGAACTCGAAGGCGAGAGGTGGTGCCTTGAGTCCGTCCATCCGGATAGGAACTCGAAGGCGAGAGGTGATGCCTTGAGTTCGTCCGTCCGGATTGGAACTCAAAGGCGAGAGGAGTTGCCTTGAGTCCGTCCGTCTAGATAGGAACTCGAAGGCTAGAGGAGGTGCCTTGAGTCCGTTCGTCCGGATAGGAACAAGAAGGGGAGAGGAGGTGCCTTGAGTTCGTCCGTCCAGATAGGAACTCGAAGGTGAGAGGAGGTGCCTTGAGTCCGTCCGTCTGAATAGGAACTCGAACGCGAGAGGAGGTGACTTGAGTCCATCCGTCCGGATAGGAACTCGAAGGCGAGAGGAGGTGCCTTGAGTCTGTCCGTCCGGACAGGAACTCGAAGGCAAGAGGGCTTGACCATCTGTTTAGCCAAAAGGATTTGCCAAGTGGATCTTATTCAAGTATCAGTGCACCCTGGATCGTCACCACTGTGGGGATGTTAGTTGAAACAGCGTAGTGCCTGACACAGTTGTCAATTTGTAGGAGCCTCAATGTGATGAAGGTCACTTCTCTATAAGAAGGTGCATCGACCATCATTTGGCAGATAGTTGGTACCAAGAATTCCCAAAATAGTCCTTCTTTCCACAAAGCAGCTTACATGCCCCTGGTCTTTTGTATGTGACTTTTGACCAAAGAGCAGCTGACATGCTGATGGTATTGGACTGGCTGGACATCACATGAGGGTATGGGGTCTTGGAAGCCAAACTGTAACTACAGATGTTTCTTGAACCACTGGGGTACTTGAGACCATCACTAGTCGAAGCAAGTGATATATTCATCAAGTCACTGGAAGTATGTGCTCCCAATTGCTTTCTTGTATTGTACTTGGAAGACAGAAGGAATTGTGGCAACTCGATAGAGGCCTTTGATCAAGGTTGTAACTCTGGTTGGTATGTTTTGGATATGTTCTGCTCAACCATGGTGTTCTGATAGCTCTGTATTTGGTCACGCACCTTTAGGATATTCTCCTGATTGTATTTGCTAAATTCTGGATTATTGCGTAGAATCTGAGCTATGTTGTTGTCTCCGCCAGTCATATGTCATGTAGGCTCTGATCAGAGAACAACTATCTTGCCCTTGATGAACCAAGTAACAGATTGTGTGGACCCAGCTAGAAAGCAGCTGACATGCCCCTAGCAAAAACGGTGTATGATGTTCAGAAGTCAGATCCGGAGACACCAAGGAAAAAAAGGATGCCTCTGGTTGCAAACATGGATTTGGCTGTGTTGTCCTCAGGCATTCCACAAACAGTGTCTACCACACTTGAACTATTGCGGAGGAATTGTTGTTACACTACCGATTCTATAGGTCCATGTAGCTTGTACACTAACTGGTGTTCTCACTGTATATGCACTTCAGCTACTGAGGAGCTGACATGTCCTTGGCTAAAAGCATTTGGCAAAAATCCTGTTGAACAAGTCTATATGGAGACAAAATGATTCATCCAAGCAAGGCTATGATGATCATTATTATTGTTGTGGACTCTATTATTGTGAGCAATTTAGTTATTTAAGAGTGAATTTTGATTGATCAAGAATTGCATGCCTTGTGATTTCAGTTGCTTGTTATCTGCATTTATTGCTTTGCTTATTCAATGAGTTAATTACCTAGATCGTTTGCTTGTTTAGTTCAGTTGTTTGTTTTCCCTCAGTTAGGTTGGAAAGTTGTACTCCTGTTAAGGGAGGGTGACACCTTCGACTCAGTTGCCACTACAGAGACTCGTAAGTCATATGGTGGCTCTCGCTGGGTAGTAGTGGCACTCAAGCTCACTGTAAGGTAGTGTAATGGACCTGGCTCCATGCCAAACTCTTTAAGGTCCTGCACCTGCTTTTCTTTTCAACATCATTGTCTTTTCTTTTACTCCCTCATAGACGTGCGGTTTCACTCTAACCTTGTCTTGGAGGTAATAAGCGCTCGATCTATTCAGGAGGCCTTTATTGCAAGGGGGTGGGTCAATCCCTCAAAGGTGTGATTTTACTGAGCACATACTCCGACTCCTCCCCAAGGTATGGTAATGGTAGTGCTACAACGCACGCCTCCCACTCTTGGGCTGACTTCTATCTTCTCTATTCTTTTATGCCCTTGTGAATGTATGTTTTCTTGTCTGGCTCTCACTCTCAGTCACCCCTAACATTTTATCTCCCTCTTGGAGGTGCAGGATCCTCACGGAGCTTGGACATTTCGTCCAGCTTTGATGTTCGGTGGCTCCCTTGCTAACTTGGTCGTCTAAGTAGTGACAACTGAGGAGGGAATAATCCATTCTGACATTGGCAAGCTTTCCCAATTTTTCATTATCGGGCAGAATGATATTGACAAGCAAACTACCCTTTTTAATTGTTCTTAATGTTTTTCTTGTTTTGTGCTTGTTTTCTTTTTTCTCTTCCAACTTTTGTGCTTTTCTATTTTTTTTTGTGTTTTGATATATGATGATGCAAATAGAGAAAACAACAGTGAACAAAGAGAAATGATACAACTCCAGTCCTTGTCGTTGCTATTTGTCGATGCCATCGAGATTCAAAGTAACTCCTAGCAGCGCCACTGGGAATCGGAATCAAGGCAGGTGTAACAGAAGCTATCACAACCATTATTGGAACTGAGACTGTCACTGTGAATGCTGAATCTGTTGGTGACATTAAAACTACATCTCTGTCGGAGTTGATGTCTGCTGTGACGGCTGTCTCCCACTTGATCCAGGGTATTCGCACGTGCTAAGTTAGATCGGTGCATGGCAAACTGGCAAACTTTAGGTTGGGCCCCTGCAGAGGAACAAGAACAAGAGTGGCACACTTAAGTGTCACCAGACAGAATTGAGGAAAGAAAAGAGGACAAACTAGGCAAATGAGGAACAAGAACAAGAGCGGCATACACATATGTGGCCAGACAAAAGTAGAGAGAGGACAAGCTAGGAAAAAAGAGGCCCGATGGATTCCCTAGGAAAGAACTGGGAGAGAGAGGAAAACCCTAAGGTTCCAGTATCCTCGGTGCTTGCAGGCTCAAACACAGTAAGGTTGGCTATTCTAGGTTGTGCACGTGTGTGTGCAAGCATGTGTGCAGGTGTATGTGTGGGCTGCCTCCTGTGTGTCGACGACAATACCTCCATTGTCAATCAAATCCTGGACAACATTCCGGAGAGTGTCACACTTGTTTGTCAAATGCCCACGTATGGGATTGTATTGGCAAAACAAGTTAGCCTTATACCACCTAGGAAACGGGTCCAATGGTGGGCGAATCTCCGGTAGCCGCAGGAATGGCACAACTTTGGGAAAGATGTCGCTCAACGAATCCCTGAGTGGGGTGAAGTCTCTTTCCTTACTGTGAGGCCGCTTCTGCCGTTGTTGCTGCCCTTGCTGAACTGACGCAACGTGACGTGCCGGTTCAACAGGGGTGTGTGGATGTGTGATGTGTACTGATCTAGATGCTGGTGATGATGAGGATATGGTTGCGGGTGCTGTGCCTCGTGTGTCAACAACAATAGTCCCATTGTCGATCAAAGTCTATATGACATCCCGCAGAGTGTAGCATTTATCAGTCGAATGCCCCGGGGGCTCGATGATAATCGCAGTATACCCTCGCGTCGTACCACTGAGGGAGTGGAGTTGGTGGGGGATGTTGATCCGGGCATCTCAAAAGTGACACAACACGAGGAAAAACAGTGCTCAGCTACTCGCTCAGTGGAGTGTAGTCACTTTCAACGCGACGGTCTCGTTTCTCCTTAGGTTGTTGTCCTTTTTGAGCCGATGCGACAAGATGAACTGGCTTGACAGTGGGAGGTGTGCGCCTAGTGTGCAGTGATAACCTACGTGTTGGGACCTGATCTTGATGCTGAGGTGAATTCTGAATATGCTGTGTTGTGTGTGGTGTTGAGCACGAGAGCAACAGTTGTGGCACTAGTATTGCTCTGGGTGACGAACTCGAGAAATGTTGTACTCTCGCACAACTAATGGGTTGATTTCTAAATGACTGTGATGCATGCTGTGACCAATGCAATTGTGGTGCAGGAGGCTGAGATAACGCCCCTATCGCCAAAGCAGTGTGATGCTCAGGCAATGGTATGGGCGACAATGTAGTGGGGTGAGCCTGCAATGCTATAGTGGTCTGCACTGGAACCTCAGAGGTCAAAAGAGGAGGACTCTCAACATGATCAAGAGAAAGGGCCATGCGCTCGAACCCTCGGGCCAAAGCTCTCAGGTACTGAGCCTGTTTGGCCGAAGACTCATCAAAAGATAGGTCAGAAGGCACGAGCGGAACAAAAATGGCCATTAAAATAGATTATACCATAGCTGATTGATCTCCTGAAATAGGAGGGCCCAAGGAATAGGGTGTAGCTGGTAGAAATTCTGGGACCCACGTGGTAGTCACCACAGTTGAATCAGTGACAGGCACTAGACCGACTTGTGTTCACCGTTGTCCCGGAAGAGGATATAAGGATCCTCCATGATTCTCAAATTGGGACTCACAAAGGGAAGAAGAAGCAGTCAATGTGAGAGAAGGAGGATCTGAGTGTGGGACCCCCTTCAGAACAATAACCGAAGGCTTACGGGTCTGCGGGGCCATGGCTAACTGCAAGCGAAATAAAGGAGCTATGGAAAAAGACAAACGCATGAGCCCTAAGACGAACTATCGTCAAAAAGTAACCAATAGCTCGGGAAGGCAAGAGAAAACAACCACAGGAGGCCGCCTGCGACAGAGACACCCGAGCTCCTAGCTGAGGACCTCGCAACAAGCTACCTGAGAAACTAGGTAAGAGAAGCAAGTATCAAAACCTGAACAACGACGCACAAACAAATGCGAGTTATTAAAGTGGCATGCAATGACACACAATGTAGATGAATGTCCTAAAGTGCACTCTCTCATCATGCATGACCCATATGGGGTTGACCACACGAGATGCACTCATGGGTTTTAAGTTTTGACTCTGGTTTGAAAGTAAGGTTCCCATTCTAAATCCTGGCCAAAAGGCAAGCAGTGAACGAGTGGTGCGTTGGTGGCCTCGTCTCTTGCAGTAGCATGGAGTTGTACCCTCTACTAGCACCGACACGACCCTTGACAAGGGGGGACAAACTAGCAACATGCCCTACGCCAAAGCTATAGAACGGGCAGCTAGGATTGTCCTTCGCAAACTGTGGGTGGACCCAGAGGAGAAGATGCATGCTTTCTAAAATGATCATTCATGTAATATGCTTTTGTGTCTTTTACTTGCGTTTTATTAAACCATAAGGATTTGTGAGCATTTGTCTCTCGTTATGTCTTATTATTTGTTCATCTGAGTTTGTGTGTTTTATTTTAACCTAATTGGGAGGCAAACATGTCTCTATTCTCCTAATCATGGTGTAGACACCCTAATTTCCTAATTTTGCAGGATGGAGATGTAGTGGCTGAGCTTTAAGCCCAATTGAGCCTAGGAAGGCTCACAAGGCCCACATCGGCCCATTAAACCCTAATTGAGCCCACTTTGGCCCACAAGACCTATTTAGGCCCATTCAACTCATTGTAGGTCCATTTAGTTCATTTGGGCCCATTAAGGCCCACATAGGCCCATGTAGGCCCATTAAGCCCACAAAGGCCCACTATAAACAATTTAACCCATTTTTCTTCCAACCCAACACCTTATTTCTCTCTCTCCATTAGTCTTCATTTACCAAATTTTACCAAAAAAATACACAAGTTCCCCTGTTTTCTCACTGAATCAACTTCTTCTCCACTGATCCCCCACGAATCAGCTTGAAACCTGCTCTAGCTACTGAGCTCCTCCAGCCAATTTGAACACCACTGATCCAGCAAACCTCCAAGTAGCCCCAACCACTGGATGAGTTGTCGGAGAAGCCTGGATCGCTGTTGATCCTTGTCGACGATCAAGGGGACAGGATGGAGCGCAAGGGGGACAGTTTGTAGTTTGTTAGGCTGTTACGAGTCTGGTTGGAGAGTTAGAGAGTTG
>JAMKQA010037057.1:0-14601 GCA_024699735.1 Posidonia australis | reverse complement strand
AATTTATAGTGTTACAAGTTTTTCTAAGTGTGACTAACGACTAGTAAATCTGCTGATTACTGACACAAGATTCGGTATGCCGAAAATAATCGGTCGACTGAAATCTCTAACGGTCGGGATAAATCGGTATACTAAAATATTTCGGTCTGCCGAAAATGCAATATGCTCCCTTGGTCCTTGAATTTTGGTGTACCGCTTGATGTGTCGTTTTCTCCTGAAACGGTATATCGAAAATATTCGGTCGACCGTTTTCTTGCAGCTTCATTTTCTCCTTGAATTTTGGTGTGCCGTTTGATTTGCCGATTTCTCCTGAATCGGTATACCGAAAATATTCGGTATGCTGTTTTACATGTGAACTACAAATCCTTTCTTTCTTTTTATATCACGATTACAAATGAATGATTATTACATCTCATATGAATGATTTACAAATGTAATACATGAATTTTTCATATGGTCTTATGTGATCACCTGTATTTAATCACACTGAAATTTGTTATCATCAAAATAAATATAAGATTTTTCAATACAGGCTTCATTCTGAAGTTGGATTTCGAGAAGGCTTTTGATAAGGTTAACTGGGATTTCCTCCTTGGTTCCCTACAGGGGTTAGGCTTTGGGGGGAAATGGATATCTTGGATAAGGATGTGCATCTCCTCTGCAAAATTCTCCTTACTACTCAATGGTACTTCCCACGGCTTCTTTGGAGCTGCCAACGGGCTGAGACAGGGGGACCCTATATCTCCCTTACTCTTCATCATTACTACTCATGTCTTGAACCGTATGTTACAGCTAGCATTAAGCCACAATCTTATTCAAGGCATCCAATTCCTGCATGGGGGTTCTCATGTATTAAACATCTAATATGCGGATGACACTATTTTATTCCTAGCTGATGGCATGAAAATATAGTGAATATAAAACGCATTCTGTGCTGCTTCCAATCTTGTTCAGGGCTCGTAATTAACTTCTCTAAATCTTCCCTTACTGGGATTGGGGTAAATCAAGACTCAATTGATAATGTATGCAAATTACTTGGTTGTAAGTCAGCAGTCTTGCCTATCACATACTTGGGTTTACCCCTTCATTATAGGAGAGCCACGCGTAGGGACTGGTATCCTGTAGTTGAGAAATTGTCCTCTAAATTATCCCACTGGAAAGCTCATTTTCTTTCTCTTGGTGGCAGGTTGACACTGATTAATTCTGTCTTGTCAGCCATTCCTACGTATTTTATGTTTGTATTACATATGCTTATGCAGGTTGAGAAAGATATTGACAGGATTAGGAGTAACTTCCTACGGAAGTCAGACCCTTCTATCAGGAAAGGGATGCATTTAGTTAAGTGGGGCTTACTTTGTAGACATAAACAACAAAATGGCTGGGGGATTATTAACCTCAGAAACTTTAGTTTAGCTCTTAAATCTAAATTAGCTTGGCAATTATTCTCTTATGATAGTCATGCCATGTGGAAAGACTTAGTGAAGGTCAGATATATGCATTATTCTTGGCCTGGGGCTATTTTATATACTTCCACTAACTATTGCTTCCCTTTATGGCTTTGCCTCAAAAGCAGTTTTAATATTGTTAATTGCTTCTCTTCTCACCACCTGTGTAATGGGGAAGATACCTTATTCTGAGAACACATATGGTGGAATGGCAAGAAACTAAAGCACCTACTTCCTGAACTCTTTTCTATTTGTAGATGGAGGAAAGCCTCTGTTAATAAAATTTGTGAGATTTCTGGAACAGATTTTAATAAGTTGATTGATCTTTCTAAAGTCAAGCTAAATGAGTGCAATATTTTGCAATCTCAACTTGATATGTTGGTACATATTATCCAATCTGCTCCACTTGGGGTGAAGAGGGACGTCATCTCCTGGACCCTCACCTCTTCCTCTAACTACTCTGTTAAATCCTGTTACAATATTTTGAATGATGATGGATTAAGATTCAATCTCTTTGAGTAAGTATGGCAGACCTGGGTTCCGCTTAAGGTTAAATTATTTTCTTGGCTTGTACTTCACAACAAGAATCTCACTAAAGAGAACTTGGCCAAAAGAGGTTGGGTTGACTCTTCAAATTGTATTTTTTGCAACCTAAATGCTGAATCTAATAATCATTTATTTATGTTCTGTGAATATGTTTCCCAGATTTGACAGTTTTTCATATATTCACATTTATACCCTGGCTTTTATAACCTGCGTTACTTATTTCAGCATAAACCTGCGTTTAAGTTTAATTTAAGTTACTGTGGCTGGTATGTCTTGATTCAAGTTATTCTCTGGGTAACCTGGAAAGAAAGAAACAGCAGAATTTTTCGTGATTCTTTTGAACTTACTTATCTTATTATTTTGGATATCATTGGACTATTGAGCCAATGATTAGACTCTTTTTCACCAGCGTTTGAGAAGGAGGATCTGAGGAATTCATTATCTTCTATGAAAGTTGCTTGGACTGCGAATCAAACCGCTTCTTCAGATGCTCCACTCCCTTCTACTGATACCAACCTACAACAGTCTGCTCCTGCTGATGACATGGGACAATAGTTTTTATAGTCTTCTTACTGATAATTGAACGTGAATTGCCAGCTTTGCTGGTTGGACTGTAACTTATGGCAAGAACATTGTCTTATTCTCTTTCTGTGATTTTATTTGTGAACTTGGACTCCTGATTTCCTTGAGATAGACATCTAATACTATTTACCTTTACAAAAAAAAAAAGATTGTGAACCAATTTTGTCACTTGTTTTCAGCTCAATATGCAGTTACAAGTTATCAAATGTTCAAGCTACTTGTAACTGGAAGAAGATGGAATCTTCTTGCATTAGAAACCTAATCTTCGTAATTGTCTTACTCTGAAGGAACGAAGTTTTGTGTGTCTAGAGAATCCTCGCATACTCCTTGAAATATCATATTTGTTGGTATACCCTCTAAAAATATATTACTTGCATGTCATTATCATGATACTTCGTGATCTGATTCATGCTTTCTAAAAGAGATCCGAATCTCTGTTAGGAAGATAATTGTGTTACTGGTTGAAATCTTCAGAGAGTAATGACTTGTATACCGATGAAGTCTTCACGTATGAAGATAAACATTTATCCAGTTATTGATGTTAACAGCTTACAGCTGCATTTTCCGTATCGTCACCTTTAAGCAAGCGTACACTTTATCCACTTCTGCAAGTGCTCAAGTTAACAACACAGACAATAATTGATACATTGATGATGAAATATATTGAACCACAAGGTTCGATACCAAACAGTTACACTTTCAGACCCAACTTAACCAGTATTAAGGAGCATGCAAGATGACAGTGGGCCTTTTGTACAATCAGGTGAAAAGGATGTACCGTGTTACAGATTAAAAAAAAAAAGAAACAAACAATTGTCGGTATTTCAAATAGAACTACTGTACGAGTTAAAGGGAGAACCGACTGACAATCGTTATGCCCAAGGCCACTGGGCATCTCTCCAAATGCAGTATCTGTCTTCTCCATTTCCCATCGATCCATTTCTGAGGGAACAACAACGAAGTTCTCGATCACGCACTAAAGCCTCCTGCCTATACGTGGGGCTTATATATTTGGGATGCTGTTTAAAGGAAACATTCTTCCACCAAAGCTTGAGGGCCTAATTAAAAGCAAACAACATTGATTAGAACGAGAGAATGAAATTTTTTTTATATACCACAGGCTTATGGCACTTGCAATGTGTTAGAGATTAGAAAGAATAATAATGTATTATCAAGAGAGGAATTATATACGTGTATGTATGTATGATTAGATAGTATCTTAATACATAAATATCCAAGAACTCATATTAACACTCATATAATATAATTTACATCTAATAATAACTTTAACACTCCTCTTCAAATTAGAACATATATATTACTCATACCTAACTTGTTACAAAAAGACTCAAACATCCTAATACCCAATTCTTTTGCGAATATATGTACAAGTTGTTCGAAAGAGGGTGTGTAGTGAGTGGTAATGATTCCTTCCATTACAATATCATGTACATAGTGGTAGTCAACCTTAATGTGTTTTGTCTGTTCATAAAAAGTTAAATTGTTCGTAATGAAAATTACTACTTGATTATTATAATGCATATGCATAAAAGTCTTCACAGCAAAATCAAATCCCACTAATAAGGACATGAGCTACATCAACTCATAAGTTGTCTGTGAAGTGCCAAATCTTTTGGTGAGCGCCAATGAAGGTCATAAAGGTTTGAGACTACAAAAGGTAATTGTAGTCATTTAATTTTGTTGAGGTACTGCTGAAATTCTTTACAAACAACTCACGAGACGTCGAGGAGGATGTCATATCTTCGACAAACAGTGTAAATCAACGACAAACTAGCTTAATCGACATAGAAAATGACAACAATGTATATGAAAAACACATGTCCAAACGCACATAGTGGAAATAAAGATACACCTAGGATACACACAACTCTAGGGCCTTCAATACATCACAAGCAGTAGTAGCAACCTAGAACATGGCACAAGAACCATCGACGAGGCTACATAAGACCACTAGTAGTCCTAGAACACAACTAATAGCCGATGGGTTGAAGAGAAGAGAAGAGAAGTTGTTGGGTGCTACAGTGACTCTAGTGGTGCTACAGTAACTCCGATGGGTCACAACAGTAACTCCAACAATGCTATAGTATTCCAACAGCGATGATAGGTGGCACGTGAGAGGGTGGTGGCTAAGGTTTCTCAACCTTACTCTGGTACCATGTTAGCGATTAGAAAGAATAATAATGTATATCTTATTAGTAGGATTACATATATGTAGGTAAGATATATCTAATAATATCTCTAACACAATGATTAACAGAGACGTTTATAGGTTGACTACTTGAAAACAACATCAATAATCCAGATCTAGCTTCCAAATAAGGACCTAAAACATGGGAAAATCAATTTCTATGTACCAAGTACAAAAGTATCTCGCTTATGAAATCAGTAATTTATGGAGCACCTAAGTGTGAATAATTTTATGCTTTCCGTGGCACAACCCCAACTTAAGGTGGTGGAGAAAGGTTGTTGGATTCAACTCAATGTTTTTTTCTCACTTGGTTTATCTAAACCACAATACTCTACCTAGAATCACAATTGAACAGAGTAAACATATTGAAATCGATAGGATACATCATTTAGTCAATGTCTAGGTAAAGCAAGAAGTCCAAAATTAAATTCCAGTTCTGTTCCCCATAGAGCATAGTGCATTGAATGAGAATATTTAATGATGGAAGACATTTCACAGCACCCAAAGATTCCCAAACTGCATGACAAATTACAACTAAATTATGATACGAAATATAATAAAAGATTATGAAAAAAGCCACAGAATATAATGTAGCATATATATGGATCTAAGGGGAAATGATATGAAGATGAGGCTTAATACCTGCCAATATATCCACATTGCCACCTTTTGAGGCATTAACCAGAAAAATGTCACTGGTCTAACTGAAGACGATGAGGATGAAATTCTTTTGGCTGTTAGACTGGCAGTAAAGTAATTACCAAGAGTTGGATGTTGTACTGAAATAACTAGAAATAGTTTATCCCCAGGTACATCAGCATTCATGCTCCAATTCCCCAGCATATCCTGCAACAAACGAAAAAAAACAAATTTTGTATTTTGCAGTGTGGATACAAGTACTTAAGTAGATCTTTGAAAAATACAATGTCTTCAGAATGTTGCTTACATTGAAGTAATCTCAGTTCCAAGTAATAAAAAAGCAGACAAACTAAAAAGTAGAAACAGATTGTTTGCAATGAGGTTTTCTTCACTCTTTACGCAATTTAGGGAATACAACTCTCTCTCTCTCTCTCTCTCTTATTGAGGATACTAGTGTAGTCGAGTTACAAGTGTTTCAGCATAATGATTTTGGTTTTTGAATTAGGAGAAGAGAGTTGTAGTAGATGGATCTTTCAGTGTATTTAGTATGATATAATTTCCAATATTTTACCGAATAGGTCATTAACTATTGACTAATAAGAATAGTGCAGTTTGGTCTTAAATGGACTTGTTTGTTTTTAACAGTCAACACTTAATTTGAAGGATTTCACCATATTTTTAGGAAAATTCTGCAACACTGACATTGTCATCTTTTCTTTCTTTTTTGAAATATTCAACAGAACCAAGAGAAAGCAAGCAAACACTGAGCCCATTCTTGGTTGGCTTTAATTAAGGGATGTAATGTAATCCAATTACAATCCTACCTTAATTACGGCATTTGGTTAATCAAATTATGCATCGTAATTGGATTACGAATTACCTCATTTGAGTGTAATCTAATTGCATTAAAAATGATAGCAATCTAATTACGAAATTCTTCGTAATTGTCGCACCATTAATGTCAATATACATCAATGTTATGGTCACTACAAGACTCATGCCAATGATCACCGATGCGGTCATCACTGCTATCGCATTAACAACCACCAAAACAATTATGCTCATCATCAAGGTCATTCTCGCAATCGTTGGAGCAACTTTGACCATCGCTAGAATCACTCTGGTGGTCGTCAGAGCAACGTCGTCGTCGAAATCACATCGATCACCATCGAAGCAATTCCGACCACCGTCGAAATCACTTCGGTGATCTTCAAAATTGTTTTGATCATGATCGGTGTAATTTCAACGATCATCAAAATCAATTCTATAATATATAATAAATTACAAATTTTAGTTGTCCAAACATTGTAATTGATTTCCATACAATCTATTTACAATGTAATTTGATTCCATGTAATCAAATTCTTTGTAATTTGATTACATTACAACCATGTCAACCAAACATGGCCTAAGAATTCTTTTTTCTTGTCAAGGGAAAGAAGAAAGAAAAAAGAAGCAACTGCTGGGACATTTGATTCACTTTGCATTTGCATACCATGAATGGGCTAACATGTAGGGGCTTCGCAACCACATCCGATCCTGGGCTGAAAACAAAAGTAACTCTCTCTCCCCATGGTGTATTAGTCACCTGAAAATCAACAATGAAGAAACACAATTATGGCTACACATATTTGCATAGTAAAACATATTTAATTACTTACATCTTTCCGGTTCTAGTAAATTCATTCGATCCATTTTTTAGATATCGTCTACATTCTAAACCAAAACATCCACAGTACTGATGGCACTCAAAACAACAACAACAAGAAGCAACAAATCTTGTCACCTCTGCAATGCACTTCTTCAAACGAGCCGCCCCACCACCACCCTCCTCTCCTTCCTCAAAGCAGTAATAAACACTAAGCGGATTCTGGTCGTACCCAACACTAATCGGTATCGTCAACAGCATCCTGCAACCAATCCAAACCAACCCAACCAAAATCAAAAAAAAAAAAAAAAAAACCAATTGTAAACCGAACCCACCCAAAACAAAAACTTACACTTTGCCGTCGGTCCCGGCGACATGGCGGGCCTCGGAAGCAGAAAGGTGGTATCCCAGGGGGAAAAGGGAGGATGTGGGTTGGAGCTTGTCGAGATCGACGAGTGCGTAGCGGACGGGGTAGTCGAAGGCGTGGTGGACCGGGCGCCTCCGGACGTGGCGGACCTCGCCCTCGTAGAGCCACAATCCACCGTCGTCGTTGTTGTTGGCAGCGGCGGCGGCGGCGGTGGTGGAGGAGGTGAGGGTGCGGAAGAAGAGGGAGATGGAGAGGAAGGTGGTGGTAAGAGTGGAGGTGGCAATGGAACCCAGCAGGAACAGGAACTCCATCCCCACACCCGCTGGAGCTCAATGTATGTCTGCGTTTGTGTGCGAGTGTGGGCCTTTGAGTTTCGACGGTTGTATCTGTCTTATCGTTAATGGCTCTGGTAGATCCTGACCGTCCATTACTGTTATCTTTGTATTTGGGTAATCGTGACCGTTCACGACCAGATATATTGGCCTGGTCGGTCAGGACACCGTTCCGAGATTTAAAAGTCTAATTATTGCTCTGAAATATTTTTTGTATTATTTTAAGAATAATTTTGTTAATAGTATATTCAATTATATATATTTTTTTTACTTCAATATTCTCAACTATAAATCCATATTCTTTAGTATCAGCAACTACTGTCGTCAGTCAATTTAGTATTTTCGTTGAAAAACGTTCTTTACATAAAAAACTTGGACTAAAATATCTTTCAATACAAAAATATAATTTATTTCTTCTTTTTCTTTCCTTTCTTCTTCCCAACATCGTCAATAGCCTCGTCACGCCTTGCAACCAAAGGTAGATTCTCATTGAGTGGACCAATACGAAGGAGAACAAGTTAGGTAGAGAATACTGTAGACATCTTTGTGCCAGCAACATGACCTCGGAGTCTTGGGACATGAAGAGTTAGAGGAAGGAGATCGTATAGGAGGAGTAAAGGAGGAAGAAAACAGAGTAGTGGAGGGTCAGGGAGAGGAGCTTTGGGTTGTTAGCTTCAAAGGAGAGGGAGTAGAGCGACTCCTTGAGAAGAGAGAGGTCGAAGAGGACAAAGTAGTTGGTGATGTTCGCAAAGGTGATTGTTAGGGACCTCGTTGCAAGTGGGAGGTCCACGAGCAACCCTAGGAAGACTATAGACATCAAAGACTCGGAGAATAGTAGGGCAATGATGGCAATCAAGAAGGAGAGCGTGAATAGAGACCTCATCTCCTTGATGGTCCTTGATGGAGATAGAAGGCATGGATTCTTATTGGGTTTGTTTGTTGAAGGTGAAAGGAAGGAGAGTGACAAACAATGGTGGTGGTAGTGGTGGGAGTTGGATTTGGGTCTTCTCTATGGTGTGGTGGTGGTGGGGGTAGAGGAGGAGGAGGAGAAGAAGAGAGATGTAATTGGGTTGCGCAGGATTGGTAATTGGGTTGCACAGGATTGGAAGGAGTAGAAGAAAAACAAACTAGGAGTAGTAGTAGATGACGAATGAGAGTGGTTGTAATGGTTTTGTGAAGAGATTTCCTTCTTTCATTCGTTCTTTCCTTCATTTTCTCTTTAGTTTCATATTTCTCTATTACTTTCTCTCTACTTCATTTCTAGAAGGTATGACGTTGCCATTGCTGCCATCTCGGCCTTGACGTCTTTGTTGTCCTCATAGATGGTATTACTGATTGGAGGAGGAGGAGAGCGCTGGAGGTGGATTAGTGGTAGGGAGGAGGAGATTTAGTGGTCAAAACAACATGTCGAAGATTACGCCATCGCTCGAAAGGACACACTGTCGTTTCCATTTTGTTCTTGTTGTCAAAAGGAGTAACAGAAGGAAGAAGGAAAAGAAGATAGAACGAAGAGAAAGAAATTATTAAGGACATAATGATCGTTTTATGTGATATTTTAACAATATTAGTATAATTATTTTAAAATAAAAAAGAAGTTAAGGATACTAGAATGAATGGTTTTATAGTTGAAGGTATTGAAGTAGAAAATATTTATAATTGAGAGTACTATTAAAGAAATTACTCTTATTTTAACTGAATCAAAGTTGATGAATTATTTGATCTGAAAGCAAACAAGGTTATCAAATGCTTAGAGATTCCTCTTTTCCTTTGAATTCTCTACATGTGAATGTGTAATGTTATTATATTACATTGCTACAATTTTTTTTTAAAGTTATAATCTTTTTTTATTGTAGTTGAAAATGTTAGTTCGATAAATCACTCATGATTGTATTATTTATTAATATATATTTTTGGCCTACATGTCCTTGAAAAGTAATGTATTTATTCGTATACCAATGGATAATACCTATTTTTCAGCTGATAAAAGCCAATGTTATTCTTTAACACTATCATCATTACCTCTTTTCCCCTCATCCATGTTAGATCTCTAATCGTAGTTGTAAAATTACTGATTTACCCTTAAGAAAACCTCAATGCTAAAAATCAAACCAACACACAACGTGAACTTCAACTCCATCACTTCACAATACTAATCTATTCTTTCCTCCTCCCCTAGCTTCAGATCGATGAGTCGAACTAGGAAGAGAAATTTATCAAGGACGTGTAAGTAAAATGCAACTCGCAAGGATATATAAGAGAAGATATTATAATTATTTAATGTACACTTAATAAACAAAACTTACATTATGTTGCCACGATTAACCATCAAGGCATTGACGAAAAGATTTTTATTTTAATGTTAGGCAAATAAATATATATTAACAGAAGATACATGAGTAAATATACCATTTTGCAAGAAAATGTATCTAGCTTACACTATTTGACATCTTCATAACTATTTAACAACCAGGCAATCATGTTCTCAGCACATACACATGCCATTTGACCCCACCTTGTTCTTGGTGGGCCACTTTACAGGATCAGGATCCTGTTGGGCCCCCAATTCCACCAAAATAATTGAAAGACACGTTTAAGCCGAATGCAATTTGATATGCGGATCCTCTGGTAGGTGCCATGTGGCGTAGCCCCGAAGTCATCGAACTGTGCAATCGAGCTGAGGTGTAATGATGGACCACAAGCAACGGTGACAAGCAATCTAATGAAGATGATTAGACATAGCATTAGTGGCGAGGTGACGAGAAAAGCATTGCAATCATGATGATGCATGATGGTTATCTATTCAAATTAGTTAACATCTATTGCTTTCAAATGATTAAGTTGACTGTTGGAGCGTCTTTGGTCTGGGTCATTTGACATGAGGTCTTCTGACCCATTGGACCTTCTTAACATTCGTTGGTCATGTGTGAGCTACTTCTTCTCGAGCATTAGATACCAATTGACTCATCAAACCTACATCACAATCAAAAACGGTCAAAAGAAGGAGTTGAACACCAAATGAAAAAGATGATTCTTAAGGCAATTACCATGTAAAACCATGCTGTGAAATTTGTTGACATGGTAAATTTAGAAAATTTGTAATATTTGATTGAATAATATGTTGGACTTAATTGTTGGTTTGGGCATTTAAGCTGGGTTTTATCGTTGAGCTCATGTAGACTAAGTCAATTGGGTTCAAGTGAGACATGAATGGAAACTAAATATTTGATTAAGTCTATTTGGTAGTTTAAAGTTTTGAAACATTAGTAAAATCAAAACTTTAGAGGAAATATTTGTACAAATGATTGAAGGGACCACTCATTTTTTTGTATGCTTATATTTTTATTCTTAGATTGTTTAGAAAGATGTGTCCTATAAGGTCTATTACTATGAAGCTTTAAAACAATTATTCACAAGAGTTTAGGTAAAATCGAGTCACGCTGGGCTTAGACTCAGGCTTTGGGGAATATCTAAGGTTTTAGGGTTCTTTTCGCACAAAGTTACATTAACTAATTATTAATTAACTAAATATTTATTTAATTAATTTGAATTTAAATACTTAATCAATGATAATTCACTTTCCATCCTTTATAACTGTAGACATTCCGATTTTGCAGTCACTTTGCGGCAAACCTTTCGGATCATGCTTTGGCTGTATTGGACCCAACCTGACCCTTTAAACCGAAAAATAAGTCAAAACCAGTCCTGTAACCCTACAACATCCTATGTATGTGAGAGGAGGAAGACGACTTTCAGTCACCATAACTAGAGGCGATTGACTCGTCGTCACACTCATAGACGACGAGAGATCAGGCACTTATCACACGGGCGACAGATGATTTTCAGTATCATTTATCTTGTAGGCTTTGTTTTTTTATTGTTTGTGTTTTGCCTACAGTAGCGACTTGAATAAATAAAATCAATAACATTCCTGTCTACTATTATTTTGGCTTTTTAATGGTTTCTAGAGTTGTTTTCTGTTCATCGATAGGGTGAAAAATAATTGCTTGACAGCAATGCTATAGTTTCTTAGGGTTCTCTATCTGATTTGACCAACTAAGCAGAGTGAACCTGAGTCGGTGCAAGTCGCTTACCTATACTCTGTCTCGGTTCTTATAGACTTGTTTCAGACTTCACCTTTTTCCTTAAGTTTGTAACAAACCCTAGTAGAAATTTGATGTCTTGCTGTTTAGTGTTTATTTATTGCTTTATAGTTTGTTAGGACCGACCCGTAAGAACAGAATCTTGGTTGTAGGCACCTCTTTAGAGAGACAAACTCATAGTCTAGGCTCTCTTGGTGGACCTTAACGAATGTCAAGGAGTGGTACCAAAGAGTTCAAATCCTACTGAGTGTCCCCAGAACTTCTGAAATCGACTTCACCTTTGCCATAAGAACCCACATGATTGAGCGAACCCAGATTAATCAAGCCATTAAATAAATATCTGAACCTGTTAAAATTGACATTTTCTCTGAACCTTGATTGCTTAAATAGACTTGTTTGACGTTTGATCTGTCTAAGACAGATTTGGACTACTGGATTAGTCTAGGGCACGTGTCGCCAGACTGAGAGGCGACGTCCCTCTTCGCCCAGTAAAGTGGCGACGAGATCTGACACCACACAGGGATACGACGTCAGAAGAACGATTCTGTTTAATTTGCTTGTTAGATGATGTGTGTTATGAGCACGTTAGTATTTTGCATAAACCTCTGTATGACCTTGCATATTATCTATTTGAGCATTCCGTGACATTGATTTACAAGTGTTCACGTTAATTTGATTTAATAAGCATCGGTCGGTGTTTTTTTTGTCTTACTTGCATCAATATAGCATTAAACATCGTGTCCACTCGGGCAGACATCAAAGACATCCATGCATTGCATGTTGCATATCATCCAAGGGCGTACATAAAATAGCATTCATACTAACATCATGTCCCAAACATCGTACACATCGTTTTCCATTGTGTCTCTTTTAAATTTCTCGCATTCATTTTTAGAACAAGGATGTTTATTGTGTTGAGCTCTTGTGCGCAATAGGAGTTCTTAATCGTTTCTTTGCCCGCTATGACCTATGTGTTATCCATTGGCATTAGAGTCATTTTTTTATTTGTTTTTTTATTGTTTGTGGCATCGCATTACATTTTTCTGTTTTTCTCGTCTTTCCGTTAAATAGACTAGGTGACAACTCCCTTTACCCACCTGTTTTGTTTTCACTTGTCTTCTGGTGTTTTCGAGTTGAGCATGTTTTCAAACTATACTTATTGGGAGGCCTTGGATAGGTTGATGAGGTACTTAAAGGGAACCATATTACTTAGGCTGCATTATGATAATTTTTCTTCTGTTCTTAAAGGGTGTAGTGATGTAAGCTGGATAGCCAAGAACTCTGGAAGCAATGATGTTACAAAATATGTTTTTACCTTGAGTGGCGGTGTTGATGCCTAGAGGTCTAAGAAACACACCATATTGTCTCAATCCACTTTTGAGGCTAAATTGTGTGCTTTAGACACAATTGATATGGAAACAAAATGCCTGAAAGGAGTTTTGTCTGATTTACCTGTGGTAAATAAGCCTCTTCTTGCAATTTCAGTACATAGTGATAGCATAATAACAATTACTAAGCTCAAAAGTTCTAAGTATAATAAAAAAAGGGAAACATGTCCCAAGTTAGATTAAAGTTTGTAAATGAACTTGTTTCTGATGGAATAACGCTTGTGGATTTTGTTGGATCTAAGGATAACACAAGTGATCCATTAACCATGGAACATATTCTAGATTTAGTCTAGAAATCCAGATTGGAGATGTGACTGAAAACCCTTGAGTAATTTACAAGTAATGGCAACTTAACCTATTTGAGTGGAAATCCCATGAAGTAGGTTTAACAGGGTAATAACAAACTCTTGGGTAAATTAGATGGCACCTTAATAAAAATAGATACATGTGTATTTGTGTTTGTCTTTTTCAAATCTAAAAGTGTTATGACGGTAAGTTAGTAAACATTTATACACTGAATGGGATTAAGTCATGTAACAGGATGTTAGTAGTACATCCTTAGAGATGCTCAACTATGTGATTAAGTTTGTGAGGTTACAATAGAGGAATTGAGTTATTCCTTGAAATCAATCATGGAACAGCAAATAGACATATAGTCATAAATGTGTCAACCCTAAAGTTCAATATTATAGCCTATATTGTGTCGTTGTCAATAAACACCTTCACACTTAAAGTTCAGATTCAATATATAAGTTTACCTAATTCTTGTGGAGGTAATATTTGTTAACTAAGGTAATGGTTTACGTCGAAAGGCACCATTATTGAAAGCGTAATATGTGAGATTGAGTCCGTGAAGCACTTTTTATTTTAAACTTATTGGAAATTGTTGGACTTAATGGTTGATTTAGACATTTAAGTTGAGCTTTATTATTGGGTTATGTAAGCTAAATCAATGGAGTGCATGTAAGGCATGTAAGCTAAACTATATTACATCAGAGACAATAATTTTAAGTTAATTATGGACCATCCGTCCTTCATCTTGTAACTTCAAAAAGATACCGTTTCAATGACTTGCAGATCTTAGAATCTGTTACATTCTTTTTATCGACTACATGGAATCGTAGATTGTATATGAGCTACAGCTGTGGACTATGAAGATCATACGTATTGTCTATGTGGATTATATGAATTAAGAGTTTGTTTGTTTGTCTATTTGTTGATTATTGATGTTGAATAATTTAAAAAGCGATGATATGTTAACGAAATAGCGATTTTTTAATAAAAAGAGGACTGTTTTTTGTGTGTGGACATTTTGGATATTGACTCAATGATAAAAAAAAAAAAA
>JAMKQA010037056.1:0-27485 GCA_024699735.1 Posidonia australis | reverse complement strand
AGGAGAGCACATTTGACCCCAGATTTCTTCATACATGCATGGAATGTGTTTTCCTATGTATTTTCGCTGATTTGGGCTTCTGAATGTCAGTTTTCCTCGGATTTGGGCTTTTTGCACAAAACCCCCTAGACTTCTTCAGATTTGCACTCACACTTGCATTTTGCATACTTTTCACATCTTTTTGCACGGTTTACCCCGTCTTTTCTTCCTTGCTTGGTGCAAGCTTTCTAGCTATGTTCCGAGCCTAGTCTTTACCTCATTTTCTGGGTTTTCCTCGGTTTTCCGTGGTTTTCACTTGTTTTGGTTTTCCATCACCCGAGGGCGTACAGTAAAAGGCTTACAAAGCCGACATTGTCCCGAAACAAGGATTGTTTTCCCCTTTTTGATTTTCTCGGATTTATCCCAATTTCCGCTGTTTTGCGAGACGCTTTCCGAGAATTTCACGATTTTCACGATTTTCCTCTTCGCCCAAGGGCGTACAGTAAAGCGGCATTAACAATGCCTACATTTGACCCTCAGATTAACTTTTCCCTTTGATTTCACTTCTCCTTGATTTGGCATGTTTTTTTAGTCATCCTCATGCATGAGCATATAGAATAAGCAAGCACGTATTTAGTAGACCATTGACAGTAGGAAATCTAGAAAGATCGAGTTTTCTCGGGCGCATGGGGGTGCCTAACCCCTTCCCCATACGTAACCAAAATCCTTACCCTTTCTCTGGCCCACATTCATCTTGCATTATCCATTAGGCACGGATCACACATGCATTTTGCATTTTGCCTTTTTTTGTGTTTGTTTTGGTTTTCCTTGTCTTTCCATTAAAAGACTAGGTGGCGACTCCTTTCCTTATCTTTTTGTCTTCCCTTTGATGTTTCCAAGTCTTGTCTCTTCCTCCGGATTCACCATTTTCGCCGTGACTGTATCGGACCTCCCAGTGTGTTTCCGCACACCAGAGTAAGGTTTGGTGAACCTAGGGGTTCCACCGGCATGGTCACAAATGCTGAATAATTCCAGAAAATTATTGAAATTTGGATGACTTTATAATAAGATCATTTATCTTTATTTGCCAAAAATGAGCTTTCTATGATAAGTTATCACATTTTAATGTTACAGCTTGTATTTAATTCATGATAATGCTTAAAAATAAAGATAAAATCCAAAAATCTAGAAAATTATGAATCTAAACTAAATTAGATTTATCCTTGATTTTAATTGATATTTTCTTGTAATTATTGAAGATTTGATTTTGAAATTCAATTTACTTAACATTTTAAGTTTGATTTGGATTTGGAAATATATTTTAAATATCTCTTAATTATGAGAATGATTTTTATGTGTTGATTGTGTTCATACTGCTAATGGATTCAAAACTTGATTCTTTGTGATCTTAATTTTGCAAATTATTCCTTTTTAGTTTCTCGACGCCACATGCACAGGCGACTAGACTACATGGTAGATTTCGTGCCAGCTAGCTCCCGATACACCACGTGCATGGAATCCGAGGTTGATCACCTCGTCGCTTGTATAAGCAGCGACTGGATGATTTTGTCACCTATCCCATAGGCGACTAGATCTAAAAGTGATTTTTTGTCATATTTTTGAGATTAATCGTGGCCTTTGATCTATATCTCGTCTTTGATGAGATATCCAGCCCCCAAACTCTATAAATAGACCCCCTTGGTCTTCAACTCAAAGGGAAGCACTTCAAAAATCCTAGGAGTCAGTTCAAACCCTAGAGAGAGAAAGAAAGAGTTTTACAGCCTCTCCTCCATGTCCAAGTCCTTTGAAACTCAGATCCACTAGAGATCTAGCCTCCTTCAAAGCCAAAGCGTATCTCTAAAGCTCCATAAATCGACCTCCACTTCCTCATCTACTCCATAGTGTATGATGGTAAAGGGAGTATTTCTTCCAATCTATTTCATTTTATTTCATATAAAACTTTGCATTCATAACTACTCAAGGCATATGTATGTAGGGACAACCCCCAGTCAGTATTTCATTTCAGTTATTCATGTTATTTATTATTTATTTTTGTTACTCTTACTGTACTTAGACTAATCTAGATCTCTTGTTTCTTGTTTTATTGTTTATTTTCAAGGGAAGAATATTACATAAGCACGAGGATGCTGTTGGGCAGCATCCTACTGTCGACTTAGTGAACCAAGAACCCACACAACCACAACCACTACATCTCCCGTAGGCATCTTGTCAGCTGGCTTCAGCAAAGGACAAGAGGCGATCACAAAGGCCATCGAAGTGAGTGGACATGACGACGATTCCACAACACCCCTCCAAAAATCCACAACCACATACACATAGTGCTCTTTCCAAATTGCTCATTCTAGCAAGGAGAGTGTCTGGGGTCACTGCTGTTGGAGAAGGTGCAGCTAGGGCGGGACTAACATACGTCAAATGGGTCGCATTGAGGTGCACCTCTGGATCCACCATCTTGCCACCTAGTGTAATAGCGGGATGACCATCATACCCATGTGATGTTGTGTGGTGCTGTGGAATGAATGGAGGAACTTGAGCTTGATGCAAGGGCGAAGGATAAAGGGTATGTTGTGCAGTGGGTGGTGCTAGATGCTGGAGCAGTAGATTTTGCACCAATACGGTCCCAAGTAATGAACTTGTCGAATGTCGTGCCCTTACCGGTCCAAATGGCTGACCACCAGATGTTAGAGTTACATGTTGTGGATAGTGTTGTGGTGGAACAAGAGGTAGAGTCAACAGTCCCACTGCTGATGCAGTAAGAAGCTGTGGTGTTGGTTGTGGGGGAACTTAATGAGCAAGATGAACAAAAGATGTCAGAGTTGGATCCATTGAAAGAGCCATTTCCTGCAACTTTTGGGCGAGAGCAAAAAGTTGCTGCGATTGCATGGCGGAAAGACTATCAGTAGCAGTACCAAAAGTTGGAGCAGTAAGTGGAATAGGTATCAAAGAAGGCTACAAACCTAACTGTCCTGCGGACATGACACTTACAGAAGGAACAATCGCAGTCAACTAGGTGTCAAATGTAACTGAGCTTGTCAGAGGATAGGACACCGCCAAATCAAGAACCCTCATGGTAATTACTGTAACAGCCTCAGTAACAGGCTCCAAACCGATCAAGGTCTGCTAGTGTTTCGAAACCACAGGGTAAGATGTCTCACGCACCTGAAGGTGGCTATCGTGAGGTGAAGGCACAATAGCTGAGGTCAAGATAACAGAAAAGAAAGGGACCAAGATAGAGATCCCTTCCAGAACAACTGAGGAAAAGGACTTGCTAGGGCACTGAGCCATGACTGACCGAGAACGAGTGAGGATAGGACTACGATCGTAGACAAGGGGATGACACCTACAAGGAGCTATCGTCTAAAGTGACAAATAACTCAGGAAAGATAGTCTAGAATAGATGTCTCAAAGTGGGAGTCACTAACGGGACCACAGGGGCTCTGGCTAAGGAACTCGCATAGGCCTGTGAACAAAAGGTAAAGAAAAGACAGGTGTTAAAACCCAAAGGAAAGATACAAAAGAAAGAAAGACGTTATGCTCAATGCAAAAATATTTGTAAAGGTGGCATGAATGGCACACGTGTACATGAATGCTTCTAAAATGATCTCTCTCACTAGTTAGGTGTGTCCTAATTGGCTGTCTTCTCTAAACTCCCTCAAGGTGATTCAGGTCTTCGACTTACGGTAGAAAGTAAGGTCCCCACTCTAAATCCTAGCCAAAGTGCAGGCAATGAACGAGTAGTGTGTTAGTAGCCTCGACTCCTATAGTAGAATGGAGTTGTACCCTCTACTAACATCGACACGACCCAGGACAAAGGGGAGCAGACTAACCACTCGTCCTACGCCAAAGTCATAGAACGGGTAACCAGGACTGCACTTCTCAAACTAAGTAGGTGAACTCTAGAGAGGAGAAGATGCATGCTCCTACATGATCATTCATGCGCATATATTTCGTATCTTTTACTTGCGTTTTATTATGCCTAAGGGATTAATTTGAATTTGTCTCTAGTTGTACCTTATTAATTGTTTTCTGAGTTTATGTGTTTTATTTTAAGCCCGGTAGGGAAACAAACATGTCTCTACATTCCAAGGCATGGCAAATGCAAAAGGGGAAGAAAACACACAAGCATGGCATTCAAAAGGGCACTCAGAAAGCAAAAAGTATGATTATGGCATGTGTGAGTGTCGTGTCATGATAGTGAGGAGAAGCAAACAACATATCAAAAGGCATGTACAAGCAAATATATATAGATAAGTACAATACAAAAATGCAAATGAAACAAACTAAGCCAAAAAAAAGGCATGCAAGCGAGAAACCAACAAGAAAGCTAGAATCTATTATCCCCAACGGAGTCATCAGTTCTCGTGACCATGCAGGCAGAATCACATGACTCCTAACGCATGGAAGCACACGAAGAGTATCAATAAGGTCACGGTGAGATGGTGAATCTAAGGAAGGACACTCGACTAGAAAACACCAAACAAAGGCAAAGAAAAGGATAAGGAAAAGGAGTCTTCACCTAATCGTTTAACAAAAATTCAAGAAAAACCAAAATGCATAAGAATGCGAGAAAATAATACAAATGAATGCCAATGAATGAATATGTGTGTATGCTCCTTGCCTAAAGGCTACAACACTCAATTACTGTGGGCCATCGAAAGGGTAAGGATTCTTGTTACCCACGGGGAAGGTGTTAGGCACCCTCGTACGCCCGAAAATCGGTCTTTCTTGGTTAATCACTTGCTATGTGCGGTTTGTTAGTGCATGCTTGCCTAACTTGTGACGAATGCTTGAGATTATGCCAATGTGAATGTGAGAAACAAATGCAAAAATTCCAAGGAATATGACTCAAAATGAGAGAAATGAAAAGGAAAATAATCTAAGGGACAATGTAGGCATTGAAAATGCCAATTAATGTATGCCTTTGGGCAATAGAAAATCATGTAAAGCTAGAAATATCTAAAGAGAAAACTATGTAAAACAATGGAGACCAGAAATGTTCGTGAAAGTCAAAACAAAAAAATAATCCGCATTGGGGTCAATGTAGTCATTTACATGCCAATTAATGTACGCCCTAGGGTGATTTGAAAACCAACACAAAACAAAATCGTAAAATTGGAGGAAAATTGTGAAAGGTTGTGAAAGGGACAAATTTGATAAAAACATGTAGGCAATATTGCCAATTAATGTTTGCCATTGGGCAATGAGAAGATATGATGAAGGAAACTAACACTAAAAACCAAACAATAATCAAAAAGCCAAAGATAAGAAATCAGAGATGGACATTGTAACTGCTTGGATCTTGGGCCCTACGTTTATTGCTTCCGTTAGTTGTAATCATCTAACAAACTCGCCAGTCCTAACTGCCTGCTCCACTTGCCGTTTCAATACACCGATTGAATCCGTCGAGAATTTCCACCATCGGGAGTCACTCGATTGAAAAAACACTACTGGATCTAAGTGAAAACTTAAAAACTTGATCGGATAAAAAACAAGTATGTAGTGTGAGGAACATGTCTATGCAATTATATCCCTAGATGGGGCTTTGGATCATCCTCTCCACTTAGCTCGTCAGAAAGCATTCTGGACAGTAGTGATGCAGGTCCGGTGATTCCTATGGAGCCAAAATGATGCATGCGTGATGGAATGAAGGTTCCAGGGAAGCATAAACAAACAAAAAGGTGAAGATTTATTCATTTAGATTTCAGGATTGAGCACTAGATCACTCCACCTGTCCACCTCAACGGAGCTCTCGCCGAACAACCTTGTCAGAGGCCGTCGAGTTCTTCCTAAGGCTCAGAGAAGTAGAGGACATGATCCAGGGAGAAAGAAAGTGCAAATCACAATAAGAAAGCTAATTGAATCATCCTCTCTGGATCCTTCGCTGTCTACTCTAGGCAAGCTCTAGCGAGGACTGCTGGCTGGACTAACACATTGAAGAGAGGGAAATGGCAAGCTATCATGATGAATTCATGTCACTTTCGAAGGTCATTGACCTTAAACATGGCTTGATCACGTCACAAAAAGGAGGGAATCAATCCACCTCCGACGATTTCGACGATCGCCGGAGAGGAGGAAGGAGGATGAAAACTAGACATAAAGGGTGCACACTCACACAGAAGACATAACTGAGACACGATTAAGTTTAGAAGCTTACCTGTGGAGACTCGTCAACTTGACGATGAAGCTGCTGTTCTATTGGATGCCACTAGTCTACTGAAGGCCTCTGGGTGATCGTCGGAGTTGGGACGCTTGGGAGCTGAAGAGAAGTTGGAGTTTGCTGGAGTGAAATGGTGAGAATGGCGATGATGGAAATTATGGCGATGCCCTTAAGTCGACTGACATCCCTGACGCTTGAGCTCCCTCACGTTCAGTCTCCCAACCTTATTAGCCTCTCTCCCATGAGACGGGGGGGGGGGGGACTATTTTCCACGTAGATAGAGCACCCTCCAGTAGTGCCTTTCCACTTGTCGAGATAACCTCTGATTCCAACATCCACCACACAACCACTACATCCAGCCACAAACCAAGCGTACCTAAGGACACCTGGCATCCTTGCAACCCTCCTTTGTTCGCGCAAAGTGCTGTCAGACCGTCATGAGCCCACATCGAGAGGACAACCCGATATGCCCACAGGTATGCCCTCCACCCTGTTGTGCGAACTCATGCTATGTTTCCCTTCATATTACCATGGTTACATTTTCATGTTCCATTACATGTTTAATTATACATGTTTTCTTTCATTCATATGCACTTTCCATCCATTGATGATGGGTTTCCACAACCCATGATTAGGCCAATGACCTGAGCATGAGCTGAAACCATCTCGACATGCCATCTCTCTCCCCCATTCTCCATTGAGTTAGCCAAGAAGATACCCGATGTTCACGGCCCTCATCATGGCCGACCAAACTCGTGGATTCCAACAACAATTGGTGAGGTCGGGGAAGAGGTGTTTAGAGTCCCATTGCATAGGCATAGCATCCTCACCATTCTACCTAGCTTTCCCATCCTCTAGGAATGCCAGAGAGCCTCCATAGAGCCCGTAGTCTGCGTTCATGGCCAATGATGGCCGGTGAACCCATTTATGGAGGGAGGAGGAGGGTAGGCTCACCCACGCATCCTAAAATTCCATTTAAGCACTAGGCACACTCACTTGCATCCCATCATGCTTCCTAGGTCATCAATTGCAATGGTTGATCATCGAAATCCATCATTTCCGGTGATCAAGTTTGCCAACTGAAATAGAGTATCTAGGGCGCACCCCGAGAGCGCACCAGATTGCAGCACCAACCTGGAGCACACCATGTTGGCGCACTAGTGTGGAGCACCATTCTAGTGCACCACACTGGCGCACCTGCCTTGTTCCAGACTGCAAGCACTAGCATTATATCCTATTTTGTATGGTTTCCACCTATGATTTTAGTTATTGCACCCATGACCTGTCATCTAGCATATTTAGACTACACTTTTGCATTTCACTTAGCATCATACATGCATGAATTAGCATCTTATTTGCATACATATAGAGCTATGATACATGCTATGTGGTATTCTTTTGGATGGATGTGATTGCCCCACGTATGTCCCTAGTGGATCGTACTGGTGCCATTATGCCTTGGTCCAGAGCTACTATAGCATTACTGAACATTAGGTTACATGACTTTCCATCCATTTGCATTTGACATAGCATCAAGCATGCATTTTAGGCATAACAAAGCATGCATTTTAGACATAGACAAGCATACATACATGAGCCACACCATGTGAGTGATAAGCCCAGAAAGACCGATTTTTGTGGCATGTGGGAGTGCTTAACATCTTCTCCACACGTAATAGGAATCCTTGCCCATTCTCTGGTACACAATGACCAAAGTGTCGCATCTCTTAAGTATAAAGCATTACATTTGCATTTCATACGACTTTCCTTATCTCCCATTTAAGTAGATTAGGTGGTGACTCCCTTTTTGCATCATCCTTTCAGCTTTCACCAGAGTTCTTGCCGTGACTCTATTAGTTCTAATGCTTTTGGCCTTCCGCACCACACACGAGGTGATCGTCGACATGGTTACACTTCCCTACTTTGTGTCTTCATCCAAGCAGACGAGACCCTTTGTTCCCTGTATGACAAATATTGCAATTTTTCATTTCCTTTTCTTTAGGCTGGTAACCCTAACTACTCAGTTGGCAATCAACAAATTGTCTGACGTCCTAGCTGGTAGGATTGTCTGATCTGCCATGCCCCTCTCCTTTATGGGCTAATAATCCTAACTATCCAACCAATGAGTCCGGTAACTTATCATGCCCCTTCACCGATCAATAGGCGTGTCAAACCTACTTGTCTCCCGTTGTACAAGTTTGATAGCCTGTTATGCCTCTTGCTCAAGCAGATTGGCCATCAACTTGTCACCCAGCATCGCATTATGTTATCATTTGCTTTAGCGCATCAACATTCGCACCAACATTCAACATCTTTCCATCGGCACGGTGCACTTAGCATTTGCACACATCCTTGCATTCGGCATTGCATCATGCCACATTGTATTGTATTTCATCGCATCTCATCACGGCGCCACATTGCATCTCATCGCATGGCACTTCATGGCATCTCATTGCATCTCATCACACCTCATCGCATCTCACTGCACTACATCATGTAACATCACATTGCATCGCATTGCATCTCACTGCAATGCATTATGTCACATCTCATTGCACCACATTGCATTATATCATGTCACATTTCTTTACATCGCATCATGCAACATTACACCACATCGCATCGTATCGCACCACATCTCATTGCGCATCGCACAACATTGTATCACACCGTATTGCATGACCACATCATACCACATCGCATTGTATCATACCATGTCACATTGCATCGCACAACATTGCATCACACCGTATTTCATCAAATTGCATCGCATTGCATTGCATCATAACACATCATGTAGTATCGCATCGCACGCATAGCATTGCATCACTTCGCATCACATTTCACCTGCATTCGCATCAACATGATCACCTATGTTAGATCAACATCTGTATCTGCGTCGGGTTGATATCCCTTCTATCCGGCTGGTCATCTTCACATTGTCTGCATTGAATGTCAGCGCATTAGCATGGCACAGCTTATCGACATCGACATCAGCATCACCATGGCATAATTTGCATCAACATTGCATAGTTGGCATTCACGTCAACATTGTGTGGAACCACACATATCCCCAATAGAGCTCAGCATGCATCAGCATCAACATTCAACTTGCACCAACTACATTGCATATACCATTCACACGCATCATCACACATCGCCTATGTTTGCATCCCAGCATTGCAGCCACAGTAACATGCACTATTTGCACCTGCATTCGCATTCCAACATTGCATTCACATTTGGCTTTAGGCATTGTTTTTGCAGGCATTTCAGCAATGCTTTTGCATTCGTAGGCATTTCAACATCATTTTTACATTTGCATTTCGACAACAACTCGTGACTCTTGGTGCACCCACCGGATAATTAACACAACGCCAACAACAAACATCACTCTCTCGTAGGCTTCAAGTAGAGTGTCTTGTCAACCCTGAGCATTGATCTCGATCTCCTCGTCCTCGCTCAGGGAGAGGCATTTGTAGATACCTCAATTTTGAGGCCACTCATCGACAGACTCCTCCAAAAGAGCTTGTTCTAAATGCGACGAGGCATTACCCAATACCAAAACCAACCTCGCATCCCAAACCAACCCAACAACATAAACCAACCACAATCCCAAAGCTCATACGATGGTCTAGCACTCAAGAAACGATCCGAAAATCCAGCCAACAGGCCCTATGGTAGTTATAGCGCAACTAGTTGGTTCACCTAGTTGATGCAAGTCGCTTGCGTAATTAGGTCGCTCAACTGCCTAGCACGCAATGCCTTGTATCAATTAATTTCAGCAAAAGGCTGTGTAGTCCATTAACCTTGTGGACACTTGGTCTTGGCCACTCAATGGTTGGCATGAATACACACATGTGCCTAAGGTGCCTTGACCATCATGCCCCTCATCCCAAGTGTAAATCCAATCCAATCCATTATTTCATATCCAAACCATTGATTCAAAGAGAGATGATCCATCGACGACTTACATCCATGAAAACCTTCTATTTAAGCCACTCCTCCACCTCATTCATGGCCTTCCGTTTTAGATGCCACCAGAACCAATGAGTGTCCATCCAGTTGCCCCACGACCTCTTCCTTCACTACATAGCCGTTTATCAACCACCGACAACCACTACATTGCATTCACCTCCACATCCAAAGCCTTTGTTGTGCCGAGTGGTGAAGAAGAAATCAGAATACCATCCCCTAAAGCAAGCATCCAATCCTCCACAGATGAACCTCTTTGGTCATTCGTGTAACCCTATTTTACAATTGGAGTCTAAAATAGGGTTACACGAATGACCAAAGAGGTTCATCTGTGGAGGATTGGATGCTTGCTTTAGGGGATGGTATTCTGATTTCTTCTTCACCACTCGGCACAACAACCTTCAAAGTCGAGTATAATCCCAGCACAGTCGAGCCATAGCAAGTGCACACAACACCCTCCAAGCATTGCCCAGCACCTCCATAAATGATCTTCACTGTCGTCCTTCGAGCATCCACAACTTAGAATGAACCATCGATGCCAGAGGGACAACCAACCTGTCAACATGGGTAAGCATTCATCCTTGTACCTAAGTTCATTCTCCTCTTACTCTGCAATGCTTCCTCAACGTGGAACTATCTGCAATTTATCTGTGTTTTTGTTACAGTATTGCATCCTCAGTTTTCCTGTGATGGGTTTATGGCCTGTGTATGGCCGACAGGCGTCGAACTTGTGCCACCACCCATCTCCACATTTGCCACCTCCCCTCTCTTCCTTAATGCCCCATGCAAGCACATGGTTGACAGGTTCTCCACCACAAGCCAGTCGCCTCATTGGCAGTGAAGTCACACGCCACATAAGAACAAGGCAATCGATGTCCACTGATATTGCATTGCATTTTCTTAGCATCCTTCATCATATTTTCTTTTTCCTCCAACTGACTCTTAACCATCTAGGGGTATCAGTCATCCCTAGTTTGTTGGTCAGAAGCTTAGATATCTTGGTTCCTCAAAATCTCAAATATCATTTTCCAAATCCTTTGGAAACCATGTAATTCTTTTTCCAAATTATTTTGAAAACCATTATCGAAAACGATTTCGAAAATCACCTCGAAAGCAGCACGAACACTGCATAGAAAGCCATTATCCATGTAACAACCTAGATCTAGATTAGCATTTTTGACCAGATATTTTTAATGGAGTTTTGGGTTGTTAGACGCTAAGTTCCCTGCATTCGTTGTAAAACATAGCTTGAGTAGCGTTCTATGCCTGTAATGTGGGCTTTTGGCCATTTTGGTGTTGAATAGTTGTGGAACTATGCCAACCCTCGTGGAAGTTTAAGGATTTGCTGGGCCATGAAAGTTTCTTGGCGTGCTCGGATGGCTAGTCCCTGGTTGCACAAGTCACGTGAACGTGGGAGGTTGTGTGGTTTGGTCTCATGTTGTGGCTTCCTCCTTCCTTTCTTCCTTTCTTTCTTTTCTTTTGAAATAGGTTGTTCAATGAAAGAGGAAGAGGAAGAAGGTCAGCCATTTGTCAAGGTACACACCCCTTGTAGGAATTCTTTCTTGTTCAATCGATGCATAAGGGTATGTTAGGGTGGATTGAACGTGTATGGATGCTTGGAGAATTTTTGGAAATTTTATGAAGTCTTATTCGGATTTTTATTGGCAGCTGAGTAGGTTTTAGATGAATAGTGTTTTTGGCCCTTTTTCTTGGTTTTCTTGAGCCACAGGTGTCAGATTCTCATATTTTCTGTTCTAGGCTGTCAAGCTCGATGAGTTCTTCAGTCTGGTGTATGGAACGTGATTTTTGGTGGTTTGTATGATTTTTAGTTCCAAAAAATTAATTATGGTTGTAACACCTAGGCCTGATTATCCATTTTTAATTATAACCATGTAATTAATGGTAATATTGTGTAAGTGGTTTATTAATGGATAATCAATTGTTCTTTGTGTGTGTAGAGGTTTGTTGGCTTTTTGTGCACCTGTTTGTATTGTGGGACCAATGTGGGGTCTAGTCAGAGGATGCATAGTCGCCTCGATTTACGTGCCTGTCATTTTCCTTTTTCTCTCTCTCCCTCACGAGCCCTCATCTTCTTCTTCTTCTTTCTTCATCTCTCGCCAACCTGTGCCACCGTAGAAGACCCGTGCCATCCCGTCCACTCCGACGTGATGGTGATGGGGCTGGCGGTAGGTGTGATGCAGGGAGGAGGAGATAAAGAGGGATGAGGAAGTGGAGGGGGGGAGAGCCGAGAGAAAGAGGGAGACAAGGAGTGGCGTGCAACCAGATAAGCGAAGCCCAGGAGGCTTGAGTCATGTGCACTGCCATCGTGGATCACTGAGGCTACGTTAGAAGCCAAGGAGACGTAGGGAGGTCGCAATAGTGCCGCGAGAGGTACGCGACCCTTCTCTCTCTCTCGTTCTGCAATTTGAGTTTAATGACCATAATGCATGAAGATGAGGAAAAATGCATGTAAAATCGCAAAAAAATAGTAGAAAGGATGGGAATATGATAGGTAGTATGAATGTGTATAGATCATGCTAAGATTGTACAGATTTCATGAGTTTTGGTTGAAAATGGAATACATGCTATAGTGGCTACGTAAGAGATTCATGTCCTTGTGATTTTCATGTGACTAGCATGCTTGATGGTTTTGCAAATGTTCTGAAGTAGAATTAAAGGTCTACACCCCATGTTTTATTCAAGATTTATGAGGTGTGTTTGTTGGGTTTGTCGAAGGTCCCAATTCCGGTGAACGGATGGGTCGGAAACAGGAGACGTTTACTGAAATCAGGGATTTCGGTATGCCGAATTAGGTTCGGCATACCGTTTCCTGTCAGTATTCTACTAGATGCCCATTTTCAGTAGACGAAAAACACTCGGGCTATCAAATCAAGGAATTTCGATTGACCAGAATGTCACGGTAAACCAAACCAGAGGAATTCCAACAACCGAAGGATTTCGATCGACCGAAATAGGAGATTTCAATTGACCGATTTCCAGATCGATATGTCGAATTTGGCCCCTAGCCCATATGAATAAATGTGTATGAAAAATGGAAATAGATAATTTTAAATGGATAATGGGTATGTGTTAATGGTGCTTTTCCTGTGTAGATGGCATAGAGGAATATAAATGATTTTTGATATGGTTCTGGGTCTTAGGCCCAAACAAAATGAAAAGAATCGATGAATAGGTGGTTTGATGTGATTTTTGGGCATGATACCCAATAATAAATATAAATGCCTGCTTTTTGTATGATGTTGAGTCTGGGACCCAATGAAGGGTCATGTTTGGATTGGGAAGGATTCCCTGCAAAGAAAAGAGAATGAGTAATGGTTTTAAAAAGAAAACCCAAGAGTTTTGAAAAAGAAAATAATAATCTATTTTGGAGCCATAGGGGTTGGTGTCTACAATGTGGTAGGAGAACGATACTCCAACAAAACCAATTGTCAGATACGATTGTGGTTGCCAGTGTGGGACCACAAGGTGTTGGTGTTGGCAAATTGATAAGATATCAATTGTTAGATACGCCGTGGTCATCGAGCTTGAGATGGTGTAGGCTGGGCCTAGGAATATGAGACTTAGGTGATTGGGTCACCGATGGTGTAGGCTGAGCCTGGTATCTGAACCAGGTGTTTGGGTCATTGATGGGATGTCAGAAAAAAACGTATCCCCATACATATGAAAAGAAATTGAAGCCAGTTGGCCAGGACAATGTCCTCTCACATGGGAAACTTCACTGCGGCAATGCAGGGAGGTAGGGGCAATGGTGTCCTCACCTACTGCTTGTGTGCTTGGTTACCCCTGATCAAGGTAACATCAATAAGAAAAGTGGAAAAAAATGTGTGAGATAAGCCAGAATAAGATTTGTTTTTTTGGCCTATGGTCTTGGCCCAAATTCTAGCAACATATAAGAATTTTGATTTAAACCAGTTATTAGCCAATGAATGTGGTTTTGCTTTGGAGCTCGGTGAGGCCTTGTGTTTGGGCTAGATTTGGTTGTGAATGTGGATTTCTCGAAATGCATAACAAATTTGAAAATGCATGAAATTAAGAAAAGGGATAAGGTTTTGAAAGAGAATGGTTTGGAAAGAAATTCCAAACATTGAAAAAGGGAATGTGAGCTTTTGAAAAAGACAGGTTTTGGATAGAGATTCCAAATGTTTTAAAAAGAAATGATGTTTTGAAAGAAAACCACGTTTTGTAATAGTTTTGGCTTGTGTTTTCACCGTTTGTTGTGGTTTTTTGTGTAGGGCACTTACTGGGTGACTTAGATGTCACTCACGCATGCTTTGTTTGGTTTTCAGGTGTAGTTGGTTGTGCAATCTAGTTTCAGTGCCCAAGTAGAAGCTACTAGCCGCACATCGTTCTTGGTGGTGAGCCTTAGTTAGATGTAGTTATTTAATTATTACTGTAATTAGTGTAATAGCTTATGATACTATGATTTAGGTAGTGTACCTATGTTTAGGGTGTTACAATGGTTCATACTATTCATCCAAGGGATTTTCTGGTGATTTCTCGAGTTGTGGTGCATGGAATTGGATGATTCCTATTCCATTGTGTTGCATGCATGATTTCCTTTAGGTTGGTACCTTGTTTGCTGAGTTTTGTGGAGTGTAGACTAAATTAGAGCATTTGAAGGGCGTTGATTGAGTTTGATTTAGAGCTCTGAGCTCTAAACCTGAAACATACCACCAAACACACCTCCCAGGCGCACCTGGGAGGTGCACCATGCTAGCACACCTCCCAGGCGCACCTGAGAGGTGCACTTAGTTGGCACACTTGGCAGTGCAGCCAGGTTGCTGATAGATTGCTGCCAGGAGTGTTAGTTTGGGTGTTCATAGTTGTAACCTTGTTAAATGAAGATGTAATGAATTAGGTAACTTGGTGAATCATAAATGGTTAGGATAATCATTAAAAATGATGTAGGGACTGCCTAAAATAGAGTAGTAAGATCATACTTGGGCAATGGTTAGAATAAAAGATTATAAAACGTAGAATGTATTAAGTTCTCCCTTTAACGGTATAGATTAGACCTTAGGATTTATAATTCACCCAAGGATCTTGTGATAATCAGTGTGTTGGATGAGATATTCAATTGCTCTATTTTGGGCATTTGACTCTGACTTGACTGTATTCTCGAGGGACACGAGCTACTAGATGTCTTAAGCTTTGACGCCAGAACATAGAGTTCTGGTTATGGTTTGTGTTGGTGGTTGGTCTTGTAAGTTGAATAGGACTACAGGATCGTGGTTTTAACTTTTGTTGGGTGTTTTGCTTGGGTTGTCGTCGTGAGCTAAGCAAGGGGCTCAAGGACTCAAACGCTCCCAAGGTGTGGTTGTTTGGGCCTGACAGAGGTGCTGTCCAGGCTATGCTTTGAGTTGTGGTTTTCGATTTTGGTTTTCGTGTCACTTTTAGACATGAAGCTTTGTGAGATTTTTGGAAAGATATTTAATAGTTTTCTAAAAGGTTTTGGAAAAAAAGAGTTGCATAGGTTGCAAAGATTTTAAAAGGTTTTCTAGAGTTTTCTATTGTCAGGGCCGAGAGACCGACGATGCGTGTTGCCAGGACTAGAGGGTGTGACGACATCCTTGGGTGGTCGAGCACATTGCCTAGGATGAGGCCAAAGACCAAGAGGCAGATGTAAGTGTTTGTTGGACCCTGAAGGTATGAGAGTCCTGGGTTGTCATTCACGAGGCCAAGGCTGAGGTCCACGGGTCGAGGGTCGACTGGACTCGGAGGTATGAAACTCTACTTGTTTCAAGTGTTGAGACCGAAGGTACTGACGATACATATAGACACGTGGCAGCAAACCAGGAGGTATGAGACCTCTGTGTTGCTGGACATGGCCCCTTGATTAGTATGGGTGCCTAAACTGAGACTTGAGGGTGCCAAGATAGGGTGTACCCTATGGTGAGGTGCTGTGAGAGTATGGCTTTCTCAAGGAGGGTTAGCATAGTGAAGGTCCTACAGAGAGGCGAGATACCGTGATGGGTAGACTCCACGATAGGGTGCTTGTCCATAGTAGTGTAGACACCATTGGTCGTGCTTCGGTGGACTACTTGTGGCTAGTGTCGTTTTCTTAGCATAGGGTAACAAGACTTGGAGACTACAAGCCGTGACGGGCTGGCTACGGCGGTCCGTGGCAGTGCAGCGGTTTCAAGGACTCTGTCCCCAACAACTGCTTGTGGCTAGTGTTTTATTATGACTTTGTGATTTTCATTGTGAGTGGCAGTGTTTTGTTTCTGCTTGTGGGTGGCGTTGAGTTGGTTGAGCCCGAGAGGGGCATTGAGTTGTGTGCACCAAAGGTGGCGTAGTGGTTTTCAAAAATGTGGGATTGTGCCAGGTTTTGAAATATGAATGGTTTATTTGACAGGGCAGAGGCTCAGTGTTGGTGTGGCACTTTCCCGTGGTTGTGTACTTGTTTTGGCAAGCATGGCCATTTCAAGTTATGCATAAAATGTTTTAAAAGAGTATGCATATGATTTTAAAAGGACAAGAGAAAGAAAGGTTTCAAAAGCATGGTTTTGAGGTTTTGTTGTTTACCGAGTGATAGTGGATCTCCATGGTTTTGTTGTTGCGGCATTTGTATGAGATGCCTGTCCTTGTGTGTGCCCGTGGCGTGGTTATGCCTGTTTCCTCGATGTGGAGTGCTAAGTTGTTAGGTGGGGTGTGAAATGGGTGATCGTTTGTGTGGTACTCATGTGTGCTTTGTTATGTGTATTTTTGGCAGGTGCAGGATAGTTGTTGTTGGTTACTAGTGCATATAAAAGGAGTCACACTACCACACATCAAGGATTCTAGTGAGTGTTTAGTTAGTTTTAATTTCTTGATGTTTATTAGTTTTATTTTTACTAAGTGTACTTAGACTTAGTTTCATAATTAGCATAATTTTAATTGAAAAAAGAAATGTGTAGCTAGGTTGAGAGGTAGCGCCCTTGGGGGCATAGGTGGTATCAAAGCTTAAGTCCACCTAGGGGCACTAGCCTAAGGATGTCTTGTCAGGTGACTCCATAGATTTTCATGTCATATATTCCTGCATCTTGATTTTCATGTTTTTCTTGTTTTTTGGCTTACGGTGTTGGGGAGTGTCTTTGGCTCTGGTTCCAATTTTGGCAAAGCTAATGTGTGAAGGACTGCGAGAAACCTAGGGAGTGACGGTCTGCATTCTCGATTGAAGATGGATGTCGACTCCTTGTTGGAGGTCATCCTCGGTGGCTGGATTTTGAGATCGTCGATTTAGTTGGAGCTACTTTTGAGGCAGCAGGGTGGGAGTAGAGTGTGAAGTGCCGTTCGCTCGAGTGGAGCGGTTTGTGAGAATCCTCAACCCGTAGAGCGAGGTGTGGTGCTATCCACGAGTTTTGTGTGGATTAGGCATCATTTTCCCGTGGTGGTGGTTGTTATCTAGGCAAAGCTTAGTGCTATCACGCAAGGTAGGAGGCCTTGCGGTGTGTGAGGCCAGGTGAGTCGTATTGCCTAGAGTTGATCACGTCTACTATGTGTACTAGTCTGTCTATGGTGCTATGCCTGCAAGGGGTAGGGTGTGGCAGAGAAGGTGCCTAGTTCTTTAAGGGGGTTAGGCACCCCACATTAGCTGACCAGAGGACGTGTTTCCCTTTAAGGGGGTTAGCCACCACCTAGTGTTAGGTCGTTTGGTGTTTTGCGTGGAGGGCAAGATGCAGTAGTTGTCTACCCCTTGTGTACCCAACATGGTTGTTGTTGTTGTTTGTTTGCTATTATTTGCTTTGGTTGTTTGTTGTTTTTTTTTGCTCATGGTTGTCATTTTTTGGTTGTCTGTCTGGGTTGTCAGTGTCGATGTGGGAGGATGCTTGTAGCTCCGTCCTCCTATTGTCACATCTAGATGAAGCGTGAGGCTTCCCAGATGTGTGATTGTTGTTGTTGTCCTTGTGGTGGATGTAGAGGATGCCTAGAGTTTCATCCTCCTATTGTTTCTAGGTGACTTGGTGGTTCCCCGATGTTTGTTGTTGTTTTTGGGTGACTTTGTGGGTCTCTAGATGTCTAGTGTTGTTTCTAGGTGACTTAGTAGATCCTTAGATGGTTGTTATTGTTTATGGGTGACTTGGTGGTTCCCTAGCTGTTTGTTGTGGTCTCTAAGTGAATTGGTTGATCCCCAAATGCCTGCTGTTGTTTCTGGGTGATTGGGTGGATCCTTAGGCATGTGTTATTGTTTTGGGGTGGCTTTGATGAGTCCCTAGGTCTGTGTTTTTTTTCCAGATATTCTATTTAAGGACAGGGTTTTCTAGGAGGTGGTGTGTGTGGAGTCATGCCTTGGTGTTGCGTAGTTGTGTTGTTCAGTGTTGTTTGGGCTTGGCCATGGGGTGGCATAGCCCAATGTGTTGCTGATTGTGTGTTGTTTGGGGTATCTTGCCTAGATGCCCAGTGGGCATGTTTGGTTGTGGCTCAAATGGCTTGGTGCTATTTGGGCAGTGGAAATTTATTCCTCTCGTGTTTTCCTATGGGGTGTCCTATTGGGGATACTCAGTTGTTTTCCTATTTGTTTGTGAGTTGAATGGCGTTATGTTGTTTGATTTGTGGAGATCTCTTTCTCCTGTGTTTGCTTTTGGGTTTCGGGGTTTCTACGACAGAGATGGGGTGAGCCAACTGGAGTTGGCCACCCGTCTTGTTTGGTGGCATTGCTGGTTGAGGTGGTGGGTGTGATCTCATGTGTTTCCCTCTAATCAGTTGTTTCCTTGTTCTGGTGAACTATTCTCGAGGTTCTAGCAAAGCATCTTTGGGATAGTGGCACCACAGAGTGGTCTGCTAGGGAGGAGGAATAGCTCTTATTGGTTCGAACACTCTCATTAGGAGTTGCTTTGGGTTGGAGTCTCGAATGGTCCTTACTTGTAATTGTTGTTGTTGTTGTTGTTGTTTTGCTGGAAGTAGTGTCTCAGTAGCCAAATTTCTCTTGTCCCTTGGATTGGTGGAGATCTTCCAAGGTGATAGGAGATGTTACTGAGCAAGTGATATAGTGTTTGGAGTGGTTTTAACTAGGCTGAGCATCAGAGTAGTGCAGCATGGCAAGAGTTGGTTGCACTGATCAACCTGGTGTTTTATATGTCTCTAGAGGTGCTTAGGATGCTTGGTGACCTTGGAAGACGCTATTTTGGAGCTTTTGGGTGGAGGTTTTGGTGTCCAGAAGGGACTACACCTAGGAATTAGGCTATGTTTGGACTTAAGGGAAGCTGAGTTCCTAGTGCTGCCCTGAATCGAAGTGGGATGAGACGGCCTTGTGGGGTGTAGATTTCACCTATAGGTCGTGAGTTTTGGGTGGCACCATTGTACTATAGTCTGGGGTCGTTCGTGTGGTGTCCTAATTTGGTGCCCTTGGTGTTTCGCCTTATAACTTTCAGGGGCGAAATTCCTTTAAGGTGGTTAGGCTGTAACGACCTAGATCTGGATCAACATTTTTGGCCAGATATTTTTACTAGAGTTTTGGGTTGTTAGACGTTGAGTTCCCTGTATTCGTTGTAAAACGTAGCTCGAGCAGCATTCTACCCCAGTAATGTAGGCTTCTGACCTTTTTGGTGTTGAATGGTTGTGGTGTTGTGCCAACCCTCGTCGAAGTTTGAGAGTTTGACCTGGGTTGTGGAAGTTTCTTGTTGTGCCCGGATGGATGGTCCCTTTTTACACGAGTCACGTGGATGTGGGAGGTTACATGGTTTGGTCTCATACTGTGGCTTCTTCCTTTCTTTCTTTTCTTTTTTCTTTTCTCTCTTTTTCTCTTCCTTGGCCCATCCCACTTTCCTTCCCTTCCTTCTTCTTATTCTCTTGCTCAAGAACGAGATAGAGAGAAGGGAGAGATGAGAGGGAGACGAGAGAGGGATGAGAGAGGGAGAGGCAGTCGGTGGAGGAGGAGCTCGTCGCCGTCACATTGCTGCCGTCGCGAGGAGAAGAAGAAGAGGATGTTTAGTGAAAGAGGAAGAGGAGGAAGGCTGGCCATTTGTCAAGGTACACACCCCTTGTAGGAATTCGTTTTTGTTCAATTCGATGCTAGGGGCATGTTAGTGTGGATTGAACGTGTTTGGATACTTGGAAAATTTTTGGAAATTTTATGACGTTTTATTCGATTTTTTATTGGCACCTCAGTAGGTTTTAGATGAATAGTGTTTTTGGCCCTTTTCTTGGTTTTCTCGAGCCACAAGTGTCAGATTATCGTGTTTCATGTTCCAGGCTATCGAGTTCGATGAGTTCTTCAGTCAAGCATGTCGAATATGATTTTTGGTGGCTTGTATGATTTTTAGTTCCAAAAAATTAATTGTGGTTCATGCTATTCATCTAAGGGATTTTTTGACGATTTCTCAAGCTGTGGTGCATGGAATTGTATGATTCCTATTCCATTGTGTTGCTTGCATGATTTCCTTCAATTTGGTATCTTGTTTGCTGAGTTTCATGGAGTGTAGACTATATTAGAGCATTGGAAGGGTGTCGGTTGAGTTGGGCTTAGAGCTTTAAGCTTTGAACCTGAAATAGAGCACTACGCGCACCTAGTTGGCACTCTTGGCAGTGTAGCCAAGTTGTTGATTAAGGTGCTACCCAGAGTGTTAGTTTGGGTGTTCATGGTTGTAACCTTGTTAAATGAAGTTGTAATGAATTAGGTAACTTGGTGAATCATAAATGGTTAGGATAATTATTAGAAATGATGTAGGGACTGCCTAAAATAAACTAGTAAGATCCTACTTGGGCAATGGATAGAATAAAAGATTATAAAACGTAGAAAGTATTAAGTTCTCCCTTTAATGGTATAGATTAGACAATAGGATTTATAATTCACCCTAGGATCTTGTGATAATGTGTTTGGATGTGGTGCGTTAAATGAGATATTCAGTTGCACTGTTTCAGGCATTTGACTCCAACTTAACTATGCTCTCAAGGGACACGAGCTAGTAGGCGTCTTACGCTTTGGCGCTAGAACATAGAGTTCTAGTTATGATTTGTGTTGGTGGTCGGTCTTGTAAGTTGAATAGGACTACAGGATCGTGGTTTTAACTTTTGTTGGGTGTTTTGCTTGTGTTGTTGTCGTGAGCTGAGCAAGGGGCTCAAGGACTCAAACGCTCCGAAGGTGTGGATGTTTGGGCCTGACAGAGGTGTTGTCCAAGCTATGCTTTGAATTGTGGTTTTCGATTTTGGTTTTCGTGTCACTTTTAGACACAAAGCTTTGTGAGATTTTTGGAAAGATATTTAATAGTTTTCTAAAAGGTTTTGGAAAAAAAGAGTTGCATAGGTTGCAAAGATTTTAAAAGGTTTTCTAGAGTTTTTTGTTGTTGGGGTCGAGAGACCGACGATGCGTGTTGCCAGGACTAGAGGGTGTGACGACATCCTTGGGTGGTCGAGCACATTGCCTAGGATGAGGCCAAAGACCAAGAGGCTGAGGTAAGTGTTCGTCAGATCCTAGAGGTATGAGACTCTTGGATTATCATTCACGAGACCAAGGCTGAGGTCCGTAGGTCGAGGGCTAGCTTGTCTCGAAGGTATGACACTCTACTTGTTCCTGGTGTCGAGACCCAGGGTACTGACGATACACAGAGACACATGACAACAAGCCAAGGGATATGAGACCTCTGTGTTGTTGGACGTGACATCTTGGTTAGTACGAGTGACTAGACTGAGGCTTGAGGGCATAGAGAGGGTGTACCTTATGGTGAGGTCCTATGAGAGGACAACTTTCTCGAGGAGGGTTAGTATAGTGAGGGTCCTACAAAGAGTTGAGTTATCGTGATGGGTAGGCTCCACCACAAGGTGGTTGTCCATAGTAGTGCAGACACTATTGGTTGCACTTCGGTGGACTGCTTGTACCTAGAGTTGATTGCTTAGTGCTGGGCAACATGACTTGGAGGCTACGGACCGTGACAGGCTGGTTGCGGCAGTCTGTGATAGTGCAGTGGTTTCAAAAACTGTGTCCCCAACAACTACTTGTGGCTAGCGTTTTGTTGTGGCTTTGTGGTTTTCATTGTGAGTGGCGTTGTTTTGCTTTTGCTTGTGGGTGGCATTGAGTTGGTTGAGCCCGAGAGGAGCATTGAGTTGTGTGCACCAAAGGTGCCGCAGTGGTTTTTCAAAAATGTGGGATTGTGTCAGTTTTTGAAATATGAATGGATTGCTTGACTAGGCAGAGGCTCAGTGATGGTGTGGCACTTTCCCGTGGTTGTGTACTTGTATTAGCAAGTATGGCCATTTCAAGTAATGCATAAAAGGTTTTAAAAGAGCATGCACATGCTTTAAAAAGGAAGAGAGAAACAAAGGTTTCGAAAGCATGGTTTTGAGGTTTTGTTGCTTGCCTGGCAATAATGGATTGCCATGGTTTTGTTGTTGTGGCATTCGGATGAGATGCCTGTCCTTGTGTGTGCCCATGGCGTGGTTATGCCAGTTTCCTCGATGTGGTGTGCCAAATTGTTAAGTGGGGTGTGTGCTAGGTGACCGTTTGAGTGGTCACTCACGTAAGCTTTGTTTTGTGTGTTTTTGGCAGGTACAGGATAGTTGTTGTTGGTTACTAGTACATATAGAAGGAGTTACGCTACCACACATCAGAGATTTTGGTGAGTGTTTAGTTAGTTTTAATTTCTTGATGTTTATTAGTTTTATTTTTGCTGAGTGTACTTAGACTTAGTTTCATAATTAGCTTAATTGTAAATGAAAAAAAAAATTGTGTAGCTAGGTTAAGAGGTAGCACCCTAGGGGGGGCATTACAATCCAAATGCCACAAAACTCTGTATCTAAGCCTCATCCTAGGCTACTGACTTTCGACCATCTAAGGGTATCCCTAGTCTGTTGGCCAATAGCTTAGGGTTCTTGGTCCCACAAAATCTCGAAAAACATTTTTCAAATCTTTGTAAACTATGCATTTCCATTCCAAATTCTTTTGAAAATCGTTTTCAAAAACCCTTTTTCAAAAATCGTCCCAAAAACACCACACAGAGGGATACTACCAAAAGCCACATGACTTTGTACCCCTATTTACAAATCTTTTCGAAAACCATCTTTCAAAATATTCAATATTTTCTTTCAAAAATCATTTCAAAACCATTTGAAATCTCACATCCTAGGAAAAACACTCAAAACATCAATCCAGTGATAAATAAGGAACCATAATACTCATACATTAGCAAAATAGGCAAGAAACCACATTGGAAAGTGTTGGACGTAGCCAAACCCAACGTCCAATGTTGGACACTAATATTCCCAGCATCCAACACCATAGCCAGTGCACCTGAATATTTTATTTAGTGCACCACATAAACACACTACCTTATCTCAGATTAATCACTATCCTAAGGTTAAGTATCATCCTTATTATCTATTTAGGCCATTTAAGGGGAAACCTAGGTCATTATATTAATTTGTTTTACCAAGAGGGAACCAAATGCAGTTTTCAGGTGTTGGGCGTTGGATGAGCTATGTCTAACATTGGACGCTACCCATCTTAGTGTCCAACATAGAAAATCTTGATTTCTAAAGAATTCCCTCTAAAATCCTCTTATATCCTTATCAGCTCATAAAAAAGGTCCAAATATAACTAAATATTATGAACAACAATGCATGTAGTCCACTTCTAACCTCTAGATCCATTTAAAACCATTTCTACAAGGCATACATAAAGAATGGCCATCGAATGTGTTGGACGCACTAGATCTTGCATCTTATATAAGACACAAGGAAGTTTGCGTCTAACACACTAGACTCCTATTCCTAACTAAATCTTCTTCTAAAATCTAACATACAATCTCATGCACTCAAATGAAATTAAATCATAAGTGAGATGAGTGTCTACTCTACTTTATGCATTGTAAATCATAATAGAAGCGACTAAACTACCATTACAAGGAAAAACTCTTTAAAATTCAAGGCAGCAGTGTAAGACACAGCTTTCTATGCGTCCAACATAGGACGCATCAGACCTTGCGTTCAACACACTGCCAAACCAAACTTCCTAAATCCCTTCCCAGATCATGCACGACTACATCATAATTCATGCATCCATCAAAAATGACTAGAGGAACATCTAAAACACTAGCATGCATCATGATCCAATAAAATACTTCTAACTAGGTGTGTACCTTGCACCGAAGGGAAAAGCCTTTCACCTTGCAACTTCAAGCTCCTTTCCTTGCATGCTTCTCCCCAAAGCTCCCTTTAGCCTCCACCATCTCCAACCACTCATGCAACAATAAAAAATCCTAGGAAATTAGGGTATACATCCAAGGAAAGAAAAAAAGAAGAAGAAGGAGAGGGAAAAGAGTTTACCACAAAGCTTATATCTCTCCCTTGGAAAACCATAGAATCTCTCTCTTTCACCCTAATGAAGAAGAGAAGAGGAGGAAGAATACTCAAATGCCACCACCTACATGCATATAAATAGGCAATTGAAGTTTCTAGACATAACTCAAGGTGATTTACTTGCCAATCGCATGCTGCATTTAACACCCTAAGATTATAGAAATTTCCATTCTAAGCGTTGAATGCATGGTACCCTGTGTCTAACATAAGATGCAAGATTACCAATGTCTAACACCTCAGAAATCTAGATGGAGACAAATTTAGGTGTAAAACGCTGCTAGTCCCACATTTAACATTAAACACGTGCTATCAACGTCCAACACCCCCAAATTTTAAATTAAATATTTGGTCTCAATTATTGCCAAAAATCTAGGTCATTACACTTCTTCTTCTTCTTCTTCTTCATTATTGTAATCAAAAGGATCATCCATCCTAATATAACCACAACAACTTAGCAAAATTACCATTGAAAATAATCACACAACAACATATGAAAGGATAGCTAAACTATAGAAACAAAAAGAACAAAAAACAAAATAGAGAAACATCCTAAACCTAAGCGTATAAAGCATCTAACCACCATCAAAGGATAGTTGAACTAATCAAAGGATAGCTGAACCACCATCAATTACAGCAAATACCACCATTAGTATTCTGTATTATAGTGTTTAAAAAGGAAATAGAATATGTTGGGAAGAAGTTATTTGAATCTAAAGAACAAACAGAAGAATATGTGTGACCATGTCGGTGGAACCTTGCATGGCTTTCCAAGGTGCGTGGAAGCACACGAGGAGCCTCGATATGGTCACGGCGAAGATGGTGAATCTGGAGAAGGAGACTAGACTCGGAAACACCAAGGAAAGATAAGAAAAGGATAAGGAAAAGGAGTCGCCACCTAGTCTTTTAATGGGAAGATGTGGAAAACCAATCATAAAGGAAAAACCCAAAAGAAATCATGGCAAAGAAAACATATGCATGCTTCGTGCCTAATGGATGCAACACTTGACCATTGCTGGCCAACTAAAGGGTAAGGACTCTTGTTACGCATGGAGAAGGGGTTAGGCACCCCCATGCGCCAGAAGAACTCGATCTTTCTAGGTTTCCTGCTTGCTAATGGTCTATTGTGTGTATGCTTGTCTACTCTAAATGCAAATGGCTAAGATGACTGCAAAAACATGCCAATTCAAAGAAATAAAAGAAAAAATGATAATCCAAGGGACAATGTAGGCATTGAAAATGCCACTTTACTGTACACCCTTGGGCGATGAGGAAAATCATGAAAATCGAGAATACTCGAAAAGTGTCACGTAAATCAGCAGGAACTCGAAGAAATCCGAGAAAATCAAATTGGAGAAAATAATCCTCATTCAGGTCAATGTCGGCATTGTTAAGCTTGTTAATGTACGCCCTCGGGTGATGGAAATTCAAATCAAATCAAAATTGTGAAAGTCAAAAGAAATCCAAGAAACAATGTGAAAATCAAGTTTGAAACGAGTTGGAAATATGTGCATGATGCAAAGAAGAAGGCATGAGGTAGTATGCATGAAAAAAGGGTACAAAATGTACAAAATGCATGTGTGAGTAAGAAATGTAAATTCTAGGGGCTTTTGTGTAAAATTCACATATCCTGAATGAAGGCTGAAACTCTAGGGCTAAATCATCAAAAATACATAGGAAAACGCATTTTGTGCAATTTTAAGGAAGTTGGGGGTTAAATGTGTAAAACTGTGCATTTTTGGTAAAAACCATGATTCCTAGGGCCCAATCTGCAATTTTTCCAACAAAACATGTGTTTAATGCAATTTTAAAGAAATTCAGGGTTAAATGTGGAAAATAATGGACTCATGTATGAAAACATGAAACTTTAGGGACTGTTCTACCAATTTAACCTAGGAAACATGCATTTAGTGTGAAATTAGTGAAATTCAGGGTTTAAAATGCAATTCTGAACACATTTGAATAAAAGTTTAAATCTCCAAGGTTTACTTTGCAATTGTGGCAGAAAATCATGCATTTAGAACAATTTTATTTAAGTTTAGGGTTTTTTGTGCAAAATGATAAACTTAATGCTGAATTAAAGCAAGTCAGAGGGTTTATGTCAAATTTTATTGCTGGGAAAAAATTAATAAAAAGGTACAATAGTCACACTGCAATTTCCCAAAACAAACATTATTAAAATGATTTAAAAATCATATGCAGGGGCTTAAATGTAAGAAAAAAAAAGGACCCAACTACAATAAAAGAAAAGAGGAAGAGTTTTTCTAAAAAGAAACTTATATTTCTATTTTATTTTTTAAAAATAAGCGACGATCGTCGACAATAGCACCCTGTTGTCGACGACCATCTAGGATATCCTTCTGGGGCATCTCGATGCCAGATCTAACATCCAAGCTCATTGGGAGCAAGAAGGGGAGGAGAGGAGCACATCTGGTGGCTCCGATGAGGCATAGGACAGTCAGAGATGGCTGCCTAGCCCCGTCGCCGTCGACATAGCTCCGGTGACGGTGCTGAAGAATAAGGTGACTCTAGAGGCTGCGGTGCGGCGTCTCAGGAGTCTCGAAGGGCTGAGGATGCATAGAGGAAGATTTTCCCCATCCAGAAGCCAGAAACATGCCGTTCCTCCACCTCCCGATAGAGCTCTGGTGGCACTCCAGCGACAACGACTGTGGAGGTGACTCGAGGCTTGATTCACGGCGCTGAAGCTTCCGGTGAGTTGGGGGAAAACAGGGGATCATTTCGCAGGGATCGGAGCGACACTGCGAAGAGTGGAATGCCTGATCGTGTTTCACTGTAGCTTTCTTCCCCAGCAACGGTGACTACGATTCCAGCAAGCTTCTCCTGGTGGCTTCTAGAGGGATCAACGCAGCGTCCAGAGGGGCGGTGATGCAAGAGGAAGACTGACCTAACCAAATGGAGCTTGCCAGGGCACAAATCGTTCACTGGATTCATGCCCCCACCTACGTCGCCGAAAAATCATGTCCGGTGACCCAAGAAGCTCTGATTTCGGCCAAGGCAGACACTTGGCATTGCTGGAATCGGTTGGGGAAGGTGGAGGAAGACCTAGGGA